>JZKD02S2233885.1:1197296-1214701 GCA_000966675.3 Picea glauca
AATGGGTTAAGTGACCTAAAAATGGGTTAAGTGACCTAGAGGATGAAAGTATAAATAAGATAACAATGGTCTCTTGTAGATCATTTTTTTTGTGGATCAATGGAGAGCTTCTTGTGAGGATATCTTTTGGAGTATTGGTGGAGAGCTTCTTGAGAATTTTTGGTGTGGAACACTTGAGAATATTGAATATCTATAGGTGACTAAGATAAACAAAGGATATCTAAGCCGAATTTCAGAGGGAAGGTGAAGAAAAGAGGGCCAGAATTCACGGGAGGATAAATTATTTTCATGATGCTTTATAAGATATGTTATTTACAGGTCATCTCACCATTTTCGTAATAACCTTTTCTATATAATGATTCAGACCATGAGATTGATATTCCATTGAGGAAACATATCCAAGTATTTGTGGTAAAAAATTCAGATTGTGGATCATTGTATTTTTGGATATACACTCCATGGAAAATAGGGTTTGTGGCTAGTCCTGAATCTAGTCTAAAATAGGTGCTTCGGGTAAAAATGTCATAACTTATTCATAACATATACAAATTCAATGAAACAAATTGTGTTGGTTATATTACAGTATGTAGTAGGTTGTGTAATAGTTTCATATCGATTCAACAAATATTCCGTGTGGGGAACACTCTACAAGGTCGGTCTATAGAATAAACCAGAATTCAACAAGGTATGCCATTTTTTCTATAACTCCTTTTTTGAGAGGTTCCAAGTAGTGAAACCTGAAGGAATTGCATAAAACACACTGAAGAACATTGTGTATCATTTTCATATCTTTATTGATTACCCTGTACAAAGTTATGATTATTTCAAATTAGGTTTGTTGACTAATCCAAAACTAGTCATGGTTGAGACAAGCAGTTGATGAGTTGGCACATACATGAGGTGGATAGTTGATGATGTTGGTAAATATTGATGATTCATTGTTGATGAGTAGTTGACACATTATTAGTATATACTTGGTGGATGCACTTGTTCATGGTACAAGTTGATTACATGTTGTTTGGCACAGGTTGGTGCATGGTTGATGCACTTGTTTATGGTACAGATTGATATATGTTGAGGATTGTTGCCTCATCTTAGTTGGTGCTGAGAATGTAAGATGAGTCTTGAATATAGAGTTGGTTCTCTTGTAGATTTGTAGTCTACTCAGTTGTTGTTGAAAAACCCCCGGATTGAAGTCCATAATAAAAAGAAAAATTGTACATACATCTTGTGTTCCTTGTGGAGATGATTTGTTGATGATATATTGTTGATATATGTCGTTGATATGTATTCACATCTAACTGATTATTAATGACAACAATGAGTAAGGATTAAATCTCGAATGGTAACTAATGAGTTTTGTGTAAGAGGGAAGTTTTGGGAAAAATATCCCCACACTCATTTAGCCCCCCTCTGAGTGTGGTCGGTGTGTCCAACAAAATGAGCATACTTGGAAAGACGATCAACTACCACCATGATGACTAATTTATTTCCCAATTTAGGTGATGCTACAATAAAATCCATAGAGATATGCCACCAAATAGCAGGTGGAATCGAAAGTGGTTGTAGTGTGAAAGGAGATTTGACTATTTCACCCTTGTTGCATTGACAAACATCACATTTAACCATAAAATTGTGAAATTCATGTTTCATACCATCCCAGAAAAAAGAACGTTTGACCTGGACATAGGTTTTGGTAAACCCGAAGTGCCCAACGGTGGGTGTAGCATGAAACTTAGAAAGCACTGTGGATTTAATTTTTTACCGTTTACTTAAATATAAATGGCCTTTGTATCGAATCTCATAATGGAGACAAGAGTATCCTGGGGACACTAGAGAATTGTCCTACAATTGTTGTATCAGATGCAAACTTTTGGGATCGTGTAGCCATTCCTAGTGAACAACTTGGAGGCAAACTGGTACAATGAAGGAGAGAGAAAAAAAGGGACCCTTCATTTTCATATTTTCTGGAAAGTGCATCAACAACCACATTGTCTTTACCTCTCTTGTAAATTATATCATAATCATATCCAAAGAGCTTAATCATCCATTTTTGTTGCTCTAAGAGGGAAAGGTGTTGTTCCAGAAAATACTTGAGGCTTTGATGATCTGTCTTAATTTGGAAGCGTTTCCGCAATAGATAAGGGCGCCAAATATCCATGGAATGCAGAATATCCAACATTTCCTTTTCATAGATTTATTTTCCCAAATGTCTCTCTGACATGTGTTTGCTGGTAAATGCCAAAGGTCGACCCTCTTGCATAAGGACTGGACCAATTCCTTTCCTGGAAGCATCACATTCCAGGACAAAGGTCTTTGTGAAATCAGGAAGAGCCAGGACTGGAGTGGTGCACATGGCCATGTTCAAGGTTTGAAAATCCTGAGCAACTGTTGGAGTCCAAGTGAAAGAATTATTTTTAAGGAGAACAATGAGAGGTGTCGCAATCTTTCCATAATTCTTATCAAACTTGCGATAATAACTTGTTAAACCTAGAAATCCACACAAGATTTTTAGAGTCTTTGGGTGAGGCCAATTTTGCATAGCTTCAATGTTTTTAGGATCCACCCTGATGTTGGATTTTCCAACAAGATGATCCAAGTACTCGACTAGTGAGGCGCCAAAAGAACATTTAGATTGTTTAAGGAAAAGTTGGTGCTGAGAGACTAGATGGAGAACTCGATCCACATGAGCAAGATGGGTTTTCTAGGTTTTACTATAGATGAGGATATAATCAAAGAAAACTAAGACAAAATGACAGAGAAAAGGATGGAAGACATGATTCATGAGGCATTGGAAATTGGAGGGAGCATTACACAAGCCAAAGGGCATGACCAAAAACTCATAGTGGCCCTCATGAGTTCTAAATGCAATCTTAGGAATGTATGCCTTGTTCATACGAATCTGGTGGTATCCAGAATGAAGATCAAGTTTATTAAAGAATTGGATGCCACTCAATTCATCCAAGAGGTCATCAATGATAGGAATGGGAATTTTTTCTTTAATAGTGAGTTTGTTGAGGACGTGGAAGTCAGGACACATGCGCCAAGAACCATCGTTCTTAAGGACCATGGCCACAAGAGAATATTAGGGGTTCATACTAAGGAGGATAACACCTACGTTGAGCAATTCTTGAACAATTTTCTCAATTTCATTTTTTTTGGGAAAAGGGATAATGATAGGGATGGATATTGGGAGGAAGGATTCTTGGGACAAGGGGAATCGAATGATCATGAACACCATGGGAAGGAAGGAGTCCCTGGGGAGTGGAAAAAACCACTTTATGTTTAGAGAGGATGGATTGGAGGTCCTGTGGCAGAGAGGGTGTCCCAATGGATTTTATGCCATGGAGTTGGGAAATAATGCCATAATGACCTTTTTTTAGCATCTTTTCCATGCGATGGGAACTGATAATCTCCGAGGAACCGACGACTATGACTTGGAACTTATATTTTTGGCCCTCTTGGTCGAATTGCATGGTTAATTCCTTGAAATACATGAGAATGGGACCCAAAGTCCTTATCAATTCTTCACCCAACACAATGTCACAACCACCCATGTCGATAGCAAACATATGAGATTTCAGTTGGTACTCACCTATTTGGAGACGCACATTTTCACAACTCCCTCCACATTTCATGGACCCTCCATTGGCATTCATGATTTGAAAATTATTGACGACACTGATATAGCAATTAATTTCTTAGGAAATGTGGTTATGAATAAAAATATGGGTTCTTCCACTATCTACAAGAATGATGACCTTCTTATACTTAATGTAACCAATTAGCTTGAGGGTTTGGGGAGCAGAGAAGCTAGTGAGAGAATTTAGGGAAATGATCATTTCTACTTCAGGAGGGTCTGAGGGAGGGGTCATGTCAGTGGGTTCAGGTGAGATAGACACAAGGGGAGCCTCAACATCATCTTCCAAAACATCCTTCGAGATGGCCATAATTTTTTTTTGTTCCTTACACTTGTGCCCAGGAAAATATTTTTCATCACAATTATAACAAAGGCCTTTGGGTTGGCGTTCATCCATTTCGTCCCTGGTCAATTTATGGATCTTTAGTGGAGTATAAGGAGGAGGGGGAGTGACTAGTTTACTGTGAGGAATAAAGGAGGGTTTTTGGTTTTGAGAAGAGACAACCTATTGTGCTTCCTTAGATATTTTAGTAGCGTCCACCCAACTCTGAGGCAGAGTCATGAGGACATGGGAAAAAATCTCATACTTGAGGCCACTGATAAAACATTCTTGGAAAAAAGCATTAGGCATGCCCTCTGTACGAAAAGCCAATCACTCAAAAGAGACTATAAACTCTTCCACTGTGCCAGATTGTTTCATTTTTTTCAAATGGACTAAATGGTTGGTGTTAGTGTCAAAGCGTTCATAAAGATCTACCAAAAAGTCTGTCCAAGCCACATACCCTTGGCAGTCATTTTTTCTCCATTTCCACCATTTCCAATGTTCTTGATCTATATGGAGAACACCATACCAGAGTTTGGCCAACTCATCTGTAATTCCATACAAAGAGAAATAATGTTCCATTTGAGTTACCCATCTAGTGGGATCAGAGCCATCAAATTTGGTCACATCTACACGTGGTTGTGTAGGTCATGCTTAAAGTGATGGGGATGAAAATTACGAGAATGAGAGGAAGTTTCACCTTCGGTTTGCAAAGGTGGGTCAAATGTGGGAAGATCTGCATGGATATGTAGCTTGGCATAGATCATGGTAGTGATGGATTCAAGCTGGGTAGCAAGGTCTTTTTGAAGTCTTGTTTGAGGTCCTCTATTTTGGTGTTGATGGATGAATGCATGTTTTTATTGATGGTGGCAATATTGACACCTATTTGTCTCACTTCTTGTTTGATTTCTATGAAATTAGAGTGCAAGGTATTGAAGCGAGATTCCAAGTCTTGGCTACGGGTGTGGGCCATGATGAAGAGGGAACACGAAAAGGGGCAGGTGGGAATACATAGAAAATGGGTTATGGGTGAAGTGTATCACAATGATTAGGGCAACAAGTTGAATCCAATGGGGTAAATCCCAAATAAGGGTGTTGGAAGGGGGTCAAGTCCATGAGAAAAACAAATTGTTGAAAAATGATAGGGATGACTACGATAAGGGAGAAGAGAGAAATCCAATGGGATAGGTATCGAATAATGGTGCCAATAGGATCCAGACTCATTTTGTTTTTTTACTCTTGCAGAGTTATACTTTGATATGAAGAATTCTGCAGTGATGAAATGCCCAAATTCTTAACAAGAAGAAATGTGTAGTAATTTCACAACCCAAATGCAAGAGACCAGTTGCACGACAATAGATCTTGTTTTTTCTGGGTTTTTTTTCGTCCCAAGGGTTAGGGTATTCAAGGGTTCTATAGAAAAGGGTTTGCATTGTGCTATAACTCTTTGATATACGTGCAGGGTCCAACAATAGTACTCGACCCAATATGTCAAGGCACCAACTAAGGAGGCTAGACCGTGCCCTTAGACGTACTACTCAACTACCCATGTACTAGAGAGTATCTTCCCGAGTGTTGTTCTTGGTGGCACTATAGCAGTCAGGTGATTGATTGATTTATCTATGGAGGGCTTCAGGAGATCTAGGTCGATCCATATACACATGCTATCTGATGCAATACCACCCGAAGGGTTACCGACAGGGGTTGCAACGGTGGCCAATAGATGTGCGATTAAGTACCACTTGTATTTCCTGCATGTATGAATCCTTGACCGCAGGTTTATGTGCATAATGATATATCTCTTTAGCTTAAAGACACCAGAATATGTCTCTACCCTGAAGAAAAAAAATGAACCCACAATTTTCTGTCGAGGAAGGTGCTCTGATACCACTTGTAATATTCCAAATATAAAATAGTATGCAGAACAAAAAAAATTAGCTAGAAATGGAAGATAAACAATGATATAACCATAACAACACCAAAATAATACCAAAATAATACCAGAATAACACCAGAAAGAGCACTTTGATTACTAAGAGCAATGTTTGCTTGCCTCTTCAAGGGGGAAACCTCCAGCAGAGCAGAGCTCTATTACAATAATATCCAAGACAAAACTTCTCCTACCCTCGACTCCTATTTATACTAAATGTGTCTATCAAAAGAACAATATAGAGGAATATCCTTCTAGAAGAGGAATATTCTATTAGGTCTTCTTACATTTGACTTATTCTTCCTTATTCTTAGGCCTTATTAATATTGA
Organism: Picea glauca; assembly: GCA_000966675.3. Taxonomy (NCBI): domain Eukaryota; kingdom Viridiplantae; phylum Streptophyta; class Pinopsida; order Pinales; family Pinaceae; genus Picea; species Picea glauca. The sequence continues at coordinate 1,203,519 of JZKD02S2233885.1, forward strand.
CCTTTATTACATGGAAATATATTATTCTACCTACGTGAGGGTTTAGGTCCCTAACATTGCCTGTTGTGGAATCTTGGTTGAGATGTATGACACTTCTGCTTACGGGTTCTATCTGGAGTTAGGTCAATATAGTTGACTCTCCAGCTTAGTCCAACAGAGGAAAGGATAGGATGGAAGATGGAAGTAGGTTAGGAAGGAAGGATGCTTCGATGTTAGTTAAGAATAATGATTGGGGATTAGAGATGCCACTATTGTTTATTCACTTGGTTCCTACCATGTTTAAAACCCTCTTTTGATTTCCTATTGATATTTTAAGTGTGATAATGAGTTATTGATGAATTGGTGTAATTTTGTTCATTAAGATTATTAAATGATGCATTACTTGATCTATTGTCCTACATGTCTTGGTGTGATCAAATAAGAACTATGCACTAGAGGCAATGGTTGTTTATCATTAGTACATGCATGAGATATGTGTTTGCTAGCTATGCACACATACCCTACACATGTACACTAGTACAATTAATTAATGTATTAATGATTAAAGTAGATTATTAACTATCTAATTGAATGTTTATTGATTATGTAAATTATAATCCATACACAATATCTAGAAGCATTAAATACCTTCTTTGACTTTTATTGATGGTTGGTATGATGAATTAAATGAGCATGGTAGGTTGTCATGTACATTTTGGGGAAAATTTTCAAATTGCATTTATTATCTAGCATGAGAAGAAAAACTTTTCATTTTATTTACTGTTGTTTAATGCAAGTTATTTATGTTTTTCGTTTTATTTTAATCTTTTCCCAAAAATCTAGATAAGGGAATTTGATGGATAATAATGAGGGTGCTTGAGGGGACTTGGGGAAGGGTATATGGAAACTTGATAAATATGAAGAAGAAGTGGTGAGGAAGGGGATGGGGAGGTTTGAGCATGATGAGAGATTGTGAAATATTTGGAAGATATATTTCTTATGATGGTTTTCTTTGGGCATTTTTTCTTTGTTGTTCTTGGAGTAATGGGCACAGAGGGCCAAGAAACTGAAAAGTTTCTTGGAGATAGGAATCTGACTAGGCTCCTAGTTGGCAGGGAGGTTTTCATTGTTTCACTTTGAGAAAGTGAGAAAATAATGGTTGCAAGCATATTCCTAGTACTAGCAGAGCTACATTGAAATTGATGAGCTTCAACAGACCATGGAGGAGGTATTTTCATTGGTATTTTGTCGTACTTTTGTTTTAAGTTTAAATCTTAGAGTTAACATATTACTTGATTCATCATGTTATTTATAGTTATCATTGAGCCAATGTAAAAGAGTTGTGGAAATGAAAAACAATGAAATTATGTTAAATCAAAGTTGTTAATCCATATGTATTTAATGAGTGATTAATTGCCTAACATCCTAGATGGGTGTTACAAGTTATTTCTTGTGTTTTTATTTTTCTCTCATCTAAGTACTTCTTTGCTCCATAGATTAAATACTATTAGTATGAAATCATTATTTAAATATGAAATGCCCTCTAGCACCTTCTTATTTCCACCAAATGCATGGGCCAAATTGGCATGATGTTGGTTTTGTTCAACATAGGTGATGAAAATAAAGAGCACGACCATGATGATGGGTATATTGTTGGGATTTCCATGCATCACAACATTAATCTGAGAAAGTTCGAACAAAACGAGGACATGATCGGATATATAGAGTGGGTGTGTGAGTCATCTTTGATTTTGGAAACCCTCCCATATCATCATTGCATGCAAATTTATATCTGACACTACCATGACACCATAATGATATTTAAAATATCTTACACTACCATGACACCATAATTATGCCATCGATGCATGCAATACTTAGCGACATTGATACAACACCATCTCAGCATGCATATTTTTATGCTATTGATTAAACAATGAATACAAAGAGAGATTTTTCATCACAACTATGACACACATACATTTTATATACAATGTAGAACCTGAAATAAAATTGAAAAAAGGTTGATGCAAACTTAAAACTTTTGTACTCAACCAATTTGTGTACTTTGAAAGAAAAATATGGTTTATGGTTCACATGATGAATTGTTGATGGAAACAAGTGGGTGTGTGAGCCAAGTGTGATTCCAAAAACCATCCCATATTGTTAAGGCATGAAAATATTCTATCCATGTAAAATTTTAGTGCATATAAAAGCAATTTGAAAAAATTCCAACATTGGCCCCATTCATAGGTCATTGTTTCCCATGTCTATTCCTAGTACAATGTCTTACACTATTCCTTTTAAAATTTGTTCGACACACATGTTCCGACATCTAGTACTGCAAAGACACGTAATAACCTCAATAAACAAGTACTAGTTGATATAAATTGCACAAGATTCATCAGTTATTTCTTGTCTTTTTATATTTCTCTCATCGAAGTACTTCTTTGCTCCATGAATTAAAGACTATTAGTAGAAAATCATTATTTAAATACGAAATTCCCTCTAGCGCCTTCTTCCTGCCACCAAACGCATGGGCCTAATTGGAATGATGTTGGTTGTGTACAAATTAGGCGATGAAAATAAAGAGAATGACCATGACAATGTGTTTATTGTTGGGTGTTCCATGTACCATGAAATTACTTTGAGAAAGTTCAAATGAAATGAGGTCGGGATCGAATATATAGAGTGGGTTTGTGAGTAATATTTGAGTTTGGAAACCCTCCCATATCATCAATGCATGCATATTTAAATATGAAATTACCATGACACCATAATGATATTTAAAATATCTGACACTACCATGACACCATAATGATGCCATTGATGCATGAAATAATTAGCGACATTGATACAACACCATCTCGACATGCATATTTTTATGATGTTGACTAAACAATGAATGAAAAGAAGTATTTTTCATAACAACTATGACACACATAAATTGTATATACAATGTAGAACCTGAAAGAAAAATGAAAAAAGGCTGATGCAAACTTAAAACTTATGTACTCAACCAATTTGTGTACTTTGAAAGAAAAATAGGGTTTATGGTTTACATGATGAATTGATGATGGAAACAAGTGGGTGTGTGATTCAAATTTGAGTCCATAAACCTTCCCATATCATTGATCCAGATTAATTAGCAGAAAGAATGAATAACAAACTAAATATAACAACACAAAGATAACAAAACATTTCTAGTGAACAATAACTTCTATTGAATAAATGACATAGGTTGAAACTGTAAAACTGTAGAACTTAAACAACTTTCTCGAATGGTGGTAGCTATGTCTAAGAAGAGACATGGCTGCTACATGCATCAATCTGAGAAGAATGATTAAAATGAGGCTCCAAATGCCTTTTTAACATCATGCATGAATTCCAAAACCCTAGACCTCCAAAAACCTAACCCTAGGAGGTGAAACGCCAAACGTTATGTGGGCCCTGATAGGTAATTTGGTACCTCAACTTCCCGAGGTCGTAAATTTTTCATACGACCTCTGTTTTAGGCACTTGATAGCCCATTGGAAAGGTGTTTTCGAGAAATACACATTACGCCATGAAACGTTAACTCAATCTATAGTTTGAGTGTGGAAAGACAAAAAACCATTGTTTAGGGCCCTAAAACGACCCTAAAAGTATAGAAAGATGTACTAACATGAAAACTTCCAAACTAAGCTAGTTGGATTAGGTGGGTGGCCACCAATATCCACCTAGAATATGTGTAGGGATTCATACAATACCAGAAGTGTAGAACCTAGAATTACAAAGAAGTATAGAATAACATGTTGAGCTAAAAATTGCCAAGAGGAGCCAATTGGAATAGGTGGGTGGCCACCAATATCCCCCTGGATGAATAGGTGGGTGGCCACCAATATCCACCTGGATGAATAGGTGGGTGGCCACCAATATCCACTTGGATCAATCCTCCTCCCTTAGGAATAAATGGTCTCCATTGTGCTTAGTTCTCCCATCAGGTGAGGAAACTTATGGTGAATTTGGTCCCAGGTGAGACACTTGCCTTGGTGTAGGAGTTGCCCTACCTTGACAACCTGATAAACATGGATCCTGTACTAACGATTTCCCTTAACCTATGTGTCCACTATCTTATCAGTGGATTCCTATTCCATGTAGTCAGGGTTGAGCTCTGTTTGTGTCAGTTGTTCTGCGATCTCTGAGGTGTTTAATAGGGGTGGAAAATATGGCCAAAGGAGGTCTACATTGAACACTGGGTGCAAGAAAAGGAAGGGTGGAGTGTTTAGCTCAAAATCAATTCTACACACAAACTTGGTGATATTGTAATGCCCATAGCGAAGTGGTCGGAGCTTCTGATGGGGCCCTATAAGACATTGTTTTTATAAATGTAACCAGACCTTGTCTCCCACCTGAAACTAGTGCAATACCCTGTGTTGATCACGATGCTTCTTCTAATTAGCATTGGCTTTCTACAAAATCTAATGGACCTATTGGTGGATATGTTGAATCCTCCTAATGAATTTGGTGGCTTTGTCGGTCTTAGACTGAACATGGGAATATTCTTCCTGTGTGGTGGCAAGAGATAATCTAACATCAATGGGACCCAAGGGTTGGAATCCCGGCCCCACTTGAAATGGGTTGTGGCTGGTGGATCTATGGAGAGCCATGTTGTAGTAGTGCTAAACATAGGGGAGGCTCTCATCCCAGTTACGTGGATGCTTAGAGTTGTACATGCACAGGATGTGCCCAATCATCTGATTGATGATCTATGTTTGGACGTTGGTTTGGGGGTGGAAAGCAGTGGATTTAGTGAGCTTGGTGTCCAACAGTGACCAGAGACTCGACTAAAATGTGTTTAGGAACCTGTTGTCTCGATTGAAGATGATGGTCTGTGGTATCCAACAATGGACCCACACTCATTTGAAGAGGAGTTTGGCAATATCTTCCACTGTGATGATATTCTTGCAGGTTGTGAGGATGGCTATCTTCGAAAACCGATCAACTACCACAAATAAACAATCATTTCCTTTCTTGGTGGATGGAAGGTCAAACATGTAATCCATCGAGATGGATTCCCAAGGCCTCTCGGGAGTAGGAAGAGGGGTATATAAGCCTTTCTTCTTGATGGTTGGCTTAGAAATGGCATAGGAAGTGCAATATATGATATACTTGCTGACGTCCTGTCGGAGTTTTGGCCAATAAAAATGTTTACGTAGAATGGCCACAGTTTTCTCCACGCCAAAATGTCCTGCCATCCGACTGTAGTGAGCCTCCCATATCATCTTCACACACTCTCTTGACGGAATGTAGAGATGGCCAAGATGACATAAAATTCTCTCCTGCATGTGAAAATTGGTGACATTCGCACCTGTACCCAAGAGCTAATAGGTGGTGGCGAAGTCTGGATCTTGCTAATAAAGTTGGGGCCACTCATATGCCTCATGTCCATAGGAATGGAGCACGGTGGTGAGTGAAACCATGGGAGGTCGATTGAGGAAGTCAGTGACATGATTTGTGCTCCCTTTCTTATACCTTGTGACCTCCCCAACCACCAACAGGTCGGGCAATGCCACTTCTCAGACATTTCACTTAGCTCTAATACCATTTTGTGAGTTTATATGCATGCATATCTAACACAATTAATAGTTACAACGTTTTGTTCAGGCCACTTATTGATGTAGAAATAATCATTAAAACATATCAACAATATATGAAAACACACGACATATTCTAACCATACACAGATTAATGTAGAAATAATAGTAAGCGTACACACACAACATAGTTGATATATCCATACCTTACTCATCAAGTTATAACACATGTACAATTACACAACATATAATTAACGAATATTTGCTACTTATCTTTCAATAAATGACCACCAAACTGTGTGTAGACCTTCCATGAACCTCCCAGCCTTAGACCACGCTACTCCTCATGCTCAGCAGTGGGTCACCCCTGAGCTGGGACTAAACTCCACCAGGCAAGGGATTCCTAGGCTAGGCAAGGACAACAGGAAGGTCACATAGATCAACAGGAAGGATTTTTTCCCAGGGCCATCTCACACTAACGACCTACAACCTCTCATTACCCACATTCTTTCCCCACCCCAAGTAGTGTGCCCCTTCTCTTCTCAACAGTATTTTGTCTACCCCACTTCCCTTCCAAGTCTTCAACAACAGGCTGGACAATAATTCTCCGAGCACTATAGCTGCAGTTGGGCTCCCTCTGGGAAAAACACTTCCCCAACAACCTCTCTCACCTGGAGAGAGTTTCTTGTAGGCCTAACAACCTGCTTCTTCAATCCATGGGCATGGCAACCCACCTCTTCAAACCACAGGCCTGACAACCTGCTTCTTTAACTAGGGATGATTTTAGGGGCTAAATTTCGCTCATGGGATAATTTTCCATGGTTTTTCCCAAAAACATATTCGCTATTAATAAAATGATTTGCCCAAATTCTAAAGGATAAAGTTATTTTACCTTTGAAAATTGCCAAAATTTTATACAAACTACATAAAAATCCTTAGACATTTGAATATTTTTATAAAAATTTTGCCAAACATTTTATAGTTGGAATCTGAAGAATTAGTAAGATTCTCCAAGGTTTCTACATTTTAGAATAATTTTCCATCATTAAAGTCATCCCTGTCTTTAACCCAGCTTCCAATTCAACTCCAGTAAGGGTGATGGAAACAACAAGGCTCGGTATAGTTCAGGTGATGGAAACAACAACAACCATTAAGGCACAACATGACTCAAGAAAGGTATATGTGAGAGCATGAATCCTGGATGAATCAAGAAGGGTGACAAACTTCCAGAGAATCGTAAGGATCATGAGGAAACTGGAAACTCATCCAGATGCAAGGATGGGGAGAAACAACAAAATGGGAAGTGAACCCCTAGCGAGCTAGCTTTCCCATCTTTAACTGCATGAGCCTAGTTTGACACCTATCTTCCTGCAACTGCATGAGTTCCACTTAGCACTCGTTCCCTTTCCAGGAACTTAGGACAACACCGATCATGTCCCCTTAGCCTTTAGGAAATAATAATAAAATATTATTCCCTTAGAGGTAATCCCTCTAGCTTAGCCCCTAGGCCTAAACACTTAGCCCCCTCCCTTACCCTACCTAGTGGAGCTTAGTCCCTTATACTCTTTCTTTGTGGTCGGTCTACACACAACAATGTAATTTTATTAATGATATGTGAAATTATATACACAAAAAACAGGCTCATGGCCTTAAGCATCTAGGCTCTCCGGCCTAATAAACATATAAGTCTTCATCTTATAAACACTTGTTTCACCAACCTATAAACATAATTACAATTCATCAGGGGCTCGACCTTGGGGTGTTACAATCCCCTCCCCTTATTTTTTCACTGTCCTCAGTGCAACTTACTTACACAACAACATCAAGATTTCCAAAATCTTCAAAAAGATGTGGGTGCTCTATCCGCATAGCATTTTCATGCTCCCATGTTGCGTCCTCAGGACCGTACTAGGTCCACTGAACTTTTACAAGCCCTATGGATCGACTCCAGATATGCTTGCTTTTCTGATCAAGTATACGCACCAAATGCACTTGAAAAGCACTTTCCTGCTCCACCTGAATCACATTCCAATCAATAACATGATTATCATTAGCTACATATTTCTTAATCAATGACACATGAAACAAATTATGTAAAGACATACATGCAGGAAATGCAAGCCTATATGCTACTGGACCAATCCTCTCTAGGATTTCAAACGACTCACAATACCGAGATGCCAACTTTGAACAATTTCCCAACTTCAAGGAACTTTTGTTGGCCTTCACTCTCAGGAATACACGATCCCCTACTTTAAATTCCCTTTGGGTTTTGTTCTTATCAGCATAAATTTTCTTCCTGTCTTGGGCAACCTTCAAATTCTGCTTAATATTCAACATTTTTTCTTCCATTTCCTTGAGAAACTCTGGCCCAACCACTACCCTATCAGTTGTGTTGTCCCATCTTACTGGGGGGTTTCACTTTCTTCCATAAAGTGTTGCAAACATACTCATCTTTAGTAATGCTTGATACCCATTGTTGGGCTCCGGATTTGTAACATTTTCTTGATGGTTCTTGAAGACATTGTTCACTCTCCTGAAGACTTTTGTTAAGCAAATGGCTTTCTTTCTGTGCTATTCATGTTCTGTTACACATATATGTTCCATTGTCTACAGAAACCATGAAGTGCTTCCAAAGCCACAAATGAGCGAAGAATTCAACTATAAATGCAACATTAATCCTCTTCTGCGAAGAATATCTGAAATGCAGGGTGTTGGCTTGTAGTGGATAATGCTTATGAGTATTTTATGTATGATGGGTTGAGACATACTTGTGTAGAGGCTCCACACATTATCAATGTATTCTCTTTTTCTAAAGCTTATGGTATGATGGGCTGGCAAATTGGATAGACAGCATATCCTTCTGAAGTCAAGGGCCTTGGAGCACAACTGTTTCGATCATTGGACAAAAGCTTTCTCTGTATTCACTGGAGCTTGGCCCTGGGGGAAACCGTTTGTTCAAATCGATGGTTCTCAACAAGAACTCAATAGCTGGCATCAAGATTCGTGCATGTRAAACCGTGGCAYGATTAACTGTGTAAAACRTGTCTCATCCTYTGGCAATATTCCTGAAACCGTTTTTGTAACTCCTTATTCATCTAGGGCAAAGCCACGCATTGCCAGAGATCTGAAACGTGGTGTAACATTGCCAGAGGGAGCTGGAAACGTTATGTAGCATTTCCAAAGATCTGAAACGTGGTGTAACATTGCCAGAGGGAGCTGGAAACGTTATGTAGCATTGCCAGAGATCTGAAACGTGGTGTAACATTGCCAGAGAGAGATGGAAACGTTATGTAACATTGCCAGAGATCTAGAATGTATGTAAAGAGATGCGAGGCATTGCCAGAGGGTTGGAAAACGTGAGATGCGAGCTTCTATGTTGGAGAAATGGGGGAATAGACATAGCATAGATCAGAGAGAGGAATGGAGGTCTCCAAGCACTGTATTGTTCTTATTTTCAATGAGATAGTTAAGAGTTGTTCCATTAACACGATTTATGTTATTTCCATTTTGCTGTAGGGTTTTCACTAGCACGATTTCCTTTATTGCCAGTTGTTGTTAGTTATATCCAATATGCATTGAGTGAGACAGTCTGTTGACAAAGAAGGCAGGGCCCCCTTCGATGGAAACAAAGCTGTGTATATATGGCATTTACAGTAGACTCCATAGTTGATTTCATCTTTCAGCAGTTTTCCCATTGGTTTAATAGAAGTAGCATTTCATTTCATTGCACAAAGGTTTAACATTGCAAGATTCCAGTTTAGACATTACCTTTTTCAGCCATTGATTTCATTTTTAGTTCAGATAGCTTAACAGTCAAGAACTAGCCTGAGTATCTCATGAGATAGAGAAGTTTCTTTTGATTATAGTAGAGGTTTATCTTTTACATGCATATACAGAACAATACCGGTTAGTACCGAGTAGTACCGAGTAGTACAGAGAAAAGTAGGGTACAGTAGTTCTTTCTGCAAGTTTCTTTTAGCAGTTTAGAGAGTAGCTTGGCACCCTTTAAACCCCCTCTTCAGCCCTGCATTTCCCGTGCTGGTTCCTCTAAGTCTACCTTCCCGGGTTGACAATTAAATGTTGATTTACATTGTATATCTGCAGCTCGACACCCATTGTTGTAGGAAAATTCTACCAAGTGTAGATAATATTCCCATTTAGATGGTTTGTTCATCACATACATTCTTAACATATATTCTATCACTTGGTTCACCCTTTCTATTTTCCCATCAGACTCAGGATGATAAGCAATGTTGAAGTTCATATTTGTTTTGAACCCTTTGAATAACCCCTTCCAGAAAATTGATGTAAACTTTGGGTCTCTGTCAGACAAAATTGTATTGGGTATGCCATGCAAGCATGATACTTCCCTCATATAAATATCAACAACATTATTTTCCTTATGAGTAGTCTTCATAGGAATGAAATGGGCAGCTTTAGTAAGCTTGTCCACCACCACCATGATTGCATCATGTTGTTTGTTCGTTCTGGCCAATCTTGTGATGAAATCCACTATCACCACTTACCATTTCAACTCAAGAATGGGTAATGGTTGTTGTAAACTAGATGGGTGTCTATGCTCAACCTTTACCTTTTTAAATTTCAAGTATTTGGATAAAAAGTCAGCAATCTCCCTCTTCATGCCCGGCCAATAATATTGGCTTTTGACTGTTGAATTTTTTTTTTGATATCCTGGGTGTCTTGCATAAGGCACATTATGCATCTCTTTTTAAAATCACACTCCTCAATTCAGAAGAGTTGGGTACATAGACTCTGTTTTTTTGCAAGAGAATTCCATCAATTCCCAATTCATAATCTTCAGTTTTCTGCTGCATTTTACCTTGTTGCAATTTTGAAACCAATTCCATGGACTGCAAATCTACTTTTCCAGCTTCATAAATTCTACCTTTAATATCCATCTGATACATGATAATGGTTGTAGCATGTAGTTCATGTAATCTCATGCTGAGTGCGTCGGTCACTTTGTTCTCCTTTCCTTTGATATTCTTGATATCAAATTCATACTCACAGAGGAATTCAAACCATCTACTCTGCCTAGCATTCAAATTAGGTTGATCAAACAAATATTTTAGATCGTTATGGTCTATCCTTAGCTCAAAATTTCTTCCCATGAGGTAGTGCCTCCACTTCTTCAAAGCATGCACCATGGCTGCCGATTCCAAATCATGAGTGGCATAGAGCCTTTCATGCTCTTTCAACTTCCTTGATTCATAACATATAACAAACCCACTTTGACTGAGGAATCCACCTAGTCCTTCTTTACATGCATCTATGCATACAATGAAATCTTCATTTGGATCTGCGATATTCAGAATTGGAGAACTGTTTAATAGTTTCTTCAATTGTTGGAAACTCTTTTCACATTCTTCTGTGCATTGGAACTTCTTCCCCTTCCTTTGCAAGAAAGTGATGGGGTGAGCTATTCTTGAAAACCATGCAATGAACCTTCTGTAGAATCCATCTAGACCCATGAAGGATATGATGTAATGTCAGTGGCCTGGGCACCCCCACTAGGTCATAGTCTCACACTGAAGGGGGGAAAAAGTCAAGAAGTTAAAAGTTATATTTTTAAGTTGACTTAAGAAAGGAAAAGGAAAGGAGTAA
>JZKD02S2233886.1:5602-18015 GCA_000966675.3 Picea glauca
GACATCCAAAACCCTAACCCAATGACCTGGATTATTCAACAACCCTAATTCCTTAACCGAAAATAGAAAACCATTGACAAAAAACCATTTTCCTGAGACACAACACACAAACATTACTACTTGTGCAAAGAATATAACGCATACCCAACACTAAAGATGGAAATCCAAAGAGTTACCCTATCCAAACTTGCAATGTAATCCATCCAAAAAAAAAATGTCATAAAGAGTGACATTGCTTCAGGAATATAACAATAAACGAAAATAAATAGGCCATATGGCCAAAGTGAATGGTCAGACCATGAGGTGGTTGGAACTAAACCTTCTAGAAGTATATAAGATTAAATAATGGATGTTTTCATTGGCAAAATTCAATACTAATGAAGATCATATTTCCTTGGGCTTGGGCTTAAGATGATATCCTTCTCCACCATTATGGTGTATACAAAAAAGAGAGAGATGATTGGTAATATCCCATGCCATTGAATACAATGTTACACAATGTTTGGCCTTGAATTTACATTTACCCAACATTTATTTACAAATGAGTTCAAAGTTCGTAAAAAGTGCAATTTCATAGACCTCATGCATATTTGTTGCACATAATCCTTCTACGAGTGCATGCTAATAAGCCTTGTTGTTTTTTGTGTCATTTTTGTTCAATAGACTCATAGTTATTTGAACCTCTTGATCTTCACAGTCGTGCAAGATGAAGGAAATAATAACTTATCCTGGATTTCTAGGAAGAGATATCTATGTGCAAGCACCATTATTTCACTATTTTGAATTTGTGAAGAACTTAACCAAATTTATTTGCTATAAGGTTCGGCTATTGCATGCATAAATTTCTCTCAATTATCATGTATTAGCTATTATAAGATTTCAAGATTATCTTCAAAACTATAATAGTTTATATGTATTTTTTACTTGCAAGTTATATTGACAAAATACCCTCTTGGTAAACCACCAACTATTCTCTACACATCATCTCGATCTTGAGGCACGCATAAACTATTCTCTATTATTCTCCTCTTATGACTCTACATATAGATATACCTCACATCCTCAACAATATATGGTACCTCCTAACTATGCATCATGGATATCACATGTCTAGGATGCCTAGCTATGCTTTTCATATCATTTAAACACAAAAAATGCTTTAGAACAATCTCTATAAAAGTTATAATTTTCACAAAATGCAATTTTTTTTTCTTCTAGATTTTAGGTTCTTTTCCTAGAACTCGTTTATGAGATTCTAGAACTAGAACACCCTTCCCCACTGTTGTCATTCTCATGGAGAACATGATATTATTATTAATATATGACTCTATGCATATGTAAATTTTTGTAAATCCAAAATAAAAATGGATTCCCTATTGGTCTTACAAAAGAAAATTATTTCACAGAATTTGTGCACAAAAGCTAGAAAACATCTAAAATCAATTTTTTTGCTACACACCTGTTGAGGCAAGGAATGGTAATTTCCTCACTCAAGCATTTTCAAATCTCATTAGGCTATATGAGATAGGAGAGAATTTTACCTGGGCTTATAGCCTGTTCAAAAATATCAATGAACCCTTAAGAACTAATTCTTGGGCTTGACGCTATTATCAAATTTGTATGTTTTGCTGAAAATTAATTTAAAAAAAGAAAAAAGAAAAAAGTGTTTGAGAATAAATCTTATAAGAATTTAAATGAATAAATACAAGAATGCATACATCTAAAAATTGGTAAACCACAAGTCTCAAATTGAGAAGAAACCAAAAATGATTTTATTAATGAATTTTACGAGTTACAACCAAGTTCTTCTTTACAAACCCCAACGAGGGTTTCAACCAGAATCAAACTTAGAAGTATAGGATGCAATTTTGAATCATACAAAGACAACTGGTGTCTGAAAGAAAAAGACCAAGACTGAAATAAACCAGATCAATCTAAGCTACAAGCTCATCATAGTCTTGACTCTGCAAAACAACCTTAATTAACACTGAAAATGAATTCAGAAATTCTAATAAAACTAATTAAAATGCCAAGATAAATGAATAACCTTATAAAAGATGTCAAAAGTCTATCCTTCACAGTCCTTTCTTCTTTGCCACCTTTAGAGTAATCCTGCTATCAACTCATGAAACTCAAAAAATAAAAGAATGAATATTAGAAATCTCACTTGAAAAAAGAAAAAACCTTATCAAAAGTATTTCTCTATATTTTCTCATGTTTCTCTTTTTCCTTGCTCTCTTCCTTTTATTCTCCAAAAACTAGTTAAGTGGTTCAACTACCTTTTATTACTAAAGTTTAATAACTTAGTTAATGATAGGACACCTTTATTTATGATATGTATAAATAATAATAATAATATATAATAATTAATAGGTGGGGCTCCTATATGTCTTTATTTGTTTTATTTTCGATTCTCCCTTGTTCCTCCACATTTTATTCCAAATATCATGCACACATCATCATAAAACAAGTGAAAATAGCAGTAAATCTGCTTATACTTGCCTATTAGAAATGTTTTAATATATTGATTGTATGTAATCCAAAACAAAAAAATATAGCAACTATGAAACACTTGTAATAATGTATTATTTGTATATAGCCTAACATAAAAAAATAGAAGTGATATAATTATTTTATGTCTTTAATAGTTAAAATGGATTATAATAATTGAAACTCTAAAATAAAAATAAAAATGTGAAATTAGAATATTATATTGTAAAAGAAATATTATTGTTATTATAAAAAGATATTTTGAAACAATAAAATTAAAATATTATATTCCAAATAAAAATAAAAGAGGATTACAATTTTTGTTGCAAAGGAAGTAAAAGTAAGATAAGGATATCCTAACAAAATTTGTGGTTGAAGTCATCAAGTAATAACTAAGTGAAACTTTGATGTCAAATAACCGTGTAAATCTAAAGAAATATAATACTTATAACAATTAATAATAACTAAAGAGAGACAATTGATTTATACATCCAACATACAAATTATTACATAAAAAAGGAAAAAAATAGATACAATATTTAGATATTTAGATATAAGTAAAAATAGTAAAAATATAATAATTATACGGAAATATTTTTACAATACATATATAAATATCAAGATAGCTAATTTTGAAATTAACATAAAATTACACTAGTATATAAAGAGAAAATGTGTACCAAAACACATTTTAATAAAAATATATTTAAAGTTTTTCTTGATTACTAAAATGGATAATACATCCTATTTTTTTAAATATAATATAATATTTACAAATATAATTCATATGTTTTTACATCAATATTCAAAAAAATATTTATATTTACTATGTCACAATCCATTAAATGATATTAACCCACATTTTAAGAAAAATGCCAAAAACTACTTCGTATTGTGGTAACGGTTCAATATCTATAAGAATTTTTAATAGCAACTAAAACATCAAAGTATAGATGAAGACATGGAAGATTGTAAACATTCACATTTTAAAGTTGGGACTTACATGTCCAAATGAATCTCTCAAATCTCTAAGTGACTTCAAAAAAGTATAGATGAAGACATGGAAGATTGTAAACATTCACATTTTTAAGTTGGGACTTACATGTCTAAATGAATCTCTCAAATCTCTAAGTGACTTCAAAAGGTATGACAAGAAGTTTACTTATCTTATGTTTATAAAAATAATTATCTAATAAAAAACCTGTTGGAGATACTTCACACAACACCTAGGATTTTTTTTTCCTAAGGTTTTCCCCATGTTTATTAGTTATTATCCAGTCTCCTACATTTTAGGGAGAATATTCTTTTTCCTACATTATAGAGGAATATTCTCTTTAGTTCACACTTCATTTGGATCAGTTGAATGGAGTCTTGATGCCACATTGGTTCCATCACCATGAAACATTGGGATCATCACTGCTAATGCGCATTGTCTTTGGGATTATCACTAGAGTGGCACATTACTAATGCTTCAGTCAGTTGATTGAGGACTGAGAGGCTAGTTGACTTAGACTAGGTGGAAGTTAACTCTCGTGACTGTCTGTGTGTGTCCAGATCACTCTAGACCACCACTATGGCACATTAGCTCATGCATTATGGTGCATTAGTTGAGCTATGCAACGCATATCTACTGTATGTTATCATTCTTTCATATAATTAATACAATTCTTTGATTCTCTCTCTCTTGTTTTCGTCTTTTCTCTGCAAACTTTGTATGTCCTTTTCTAGCTAGATCTTATCTATGTAGGTTCATCCACATTTACATGGTATCAGAGATGATATATTGATAGGAAAAAGACACACTAGACTCTTTTTGTAGGTACCGAAGATTGAAGACAATGGGAAAATGGAATTTCCAAAAGTATTCATTCTTACACCGTACAATTTCTTTGCATGGAAGCACAAGATGGAATTGCATCTTTGAAGCAGAGGATTATACATGTTAACCATGGGCACAGAGACTGAACCTACATTAGCCATAGAAAAATCCAAGTATCTGAATTAGATGGATGAATGATCAAAATCTGGACCAGGGGTCAAATTTTAGCCCAAAAATCAACGTTCTTGGAATTGCCTCAAAACGGATGAGAGCGTAGGCCTCGTCGTCACGAACCCAACGCAATTCATTTCATCTCAAACGGACGTTGGGAGCAAGAGATATCGCGATCTATCCGAATCGTCAAACATGTAAAAAAAATGGATGTTGACGTGGCAGTTTCATATTGGCAGACTTGGGCGAATCATTTGTTGACACGTGGTAGTTATTGGGAAAATGGTAAGGTGACACGTGGCCCAGTCATGGGCTGCCATGTGGCACCCCTTTATTTGGTTTTTGGTTTGTAAAATTATGTTGGAGTCTGCGGGGTTCGACCCCCGAACCTCTCCTCCACATAGTGCCTTCGCAAAGACCGTCCAACCAACGGACCATTGGTTGTGACTTGATATGTAAACAAGTTTAAATATATTTTAATTCAAACTATGTAATAAGCGATGGGGGGTCGAGCCGGGGCTTAGCCCTGACCCGCAGTCATATCAATATTACATGTGGGAGTTGTAACGAGTATAGCCCCGACCTCTGTGGAGTGGCGTGGAATTTATGTATAAGCCCTGGTTTTATTGCATGTGTTATATGACCTTTGGCTATACAGAAAGGTGCGTGGGTGGTTTCAAAACGGTTTTAAGTGTTAGCCCTTTTTACATTTGCGCGAGGTCATATGACCCTAATGTGCCCGAGTGCTAAGCGGTTAGGGGCTGGAGGCACCCTAACCGTCCTACAGTTTGCACAGTTATTCGATTGCACGCGTGTGCTAGGTTTTCACGCTTTAAATTGCGTGTGTGCCAGGTTCATTAAACAAGGGTGCATTTTGTAGATGCAGAGACAACAAGCTTGAAGGAGGAAAATGGCAGGAGGCCTATCTTCCTCATTTTTTGGCCGAATGAGGTGCCGTAAAAGCCCAAATAGGGGTTTTTGGACGTCCTGAATCCATTAGCACTGTTATCAAGGCCATTTGAAGACTTCTTTTGCAAGTTTTTAGCCATTGAATTTTCAGCAAGCTCTAGGGAGCTTGAAGCCCTCATTGATGGAGGACATGTTTTGGTGAGCCTATGTTTTTTTTCTGTGTTTGAATAATCATTTTTGGCTAATTGTTTTGCTCTGAACACATTGGGACAGGTTTCAGAGGCTTTTGAGGACTTTTACAGGTGTTTTTTCCAAAGAGAAGCTCAGTGAAGCTTATGGCCACATGTAGAAGAGGTCATGCCCGGATGAGCCATGATCCGTTTTCAGAGTTCTATTAGTCATTTTTGGGGTTTTTATGTGTTCTGATCTCAATGGTACAGTCTATTTTTCCATTGGAGTTGAGAAGTAGCTTGTAAATTAACTTTTGACAAATTAATCCCAGAGAGCCAAGTCCATTGATGGAGGCTCAAGGAGATGTAGCCCGGAGAGGGGTGAACTCCTTTATCATGTTGTTATTGTTGTGAGTTTGATGGTTTATTTGCTGCAAGTTATGTTGCTGTGTTTTTATTTAAAACACTTATTTAACTATTTAAGAGAACTTTTCCTCACACATAAACATTTAAAAGAAGAAGCATAAACTTGGCACATAATCTATCTTGAATATTTTAACACATGAAGCAAGGTCCTGTAAAGTTTTATTTTAATGAAGTAGAGGGTGCTTGCATAGCATAACAAGTCAGCCTTCTATTTTCATATCAATGAAGGGTATGGAACTATTTGCAGTCTCATTTCTTCTGAGATACTCTTTCACATATCCTCCTGTAAAACCCCCAATGAAGTTTGGACCACCATGGAAGGAATTTTTGGAAAACAAGGCGAGATGAGGGGACATATACTCGAGGTGGAATTGTTCACTTTGGATCCAAAAACCTTCGACAATCTCCAAGATTTTTTAACCAAATATAAGGATTTGTTGTCTCAACTCAAGGCTTGCAGGGTTGATAAATCTAAGGAGGAGAAACAAATGGTTCTTACCATTCTTTCCATACTTGGTTAAGAATACTCATTGTTTGTATCCACATTTCATTCAATTAGGCTCGCCTCTGGAGCCACCTGGAAAATGCCCTCTCCTAAGGTCTTTATCGAGTATCTGACGCAAGAGCAGAACACACTCATCAACATGGGAAAAATTAAAGGCTAAAAGGTGCATGCACTTGCTATGCAAGATGGTAGCATCCACCAAAATTAGAATTATAAAAACAAAGATAAAAGGAAGGCAGATGCAAATCCAAAGAAGGAAGGGTACTCAAAACCCTTCAATGATTCCTCTGGATCTAAAGGTGGAAAGGGAAGAAAATGGGAGAAATGCACTTACTGCCAACGAGGCTTCCATCCAGAATCTGCATGAATGCAGAAGCAAATAGATCAAATGACACAAAGAATTCAGAAAAACAACCTTGGAGATCACATCCTTGAGGGTGCCAAGAAGAAGAAGAAGCCAGAAGATCAAAACCCCAAGAAAGGTAATTCTAGCCATGCTTTGATTGCCATTAACTTCTCTCTCGATGCTTGGATTGTAGATTCAAGTGCATCACACCACATAGAATCCACAAAGGAAGTCTATTCTTATTGGACGCATGCAAAGGTCCTCCTATTCTGATGGGGGATGACTCTCTAGTTGAAGTCACTGGAAAAGGGAGAGTTGAACTCACAAACGAGAGCTTCGAGAATGTGCTACACGTTCCCAAAATCTCAGTCAATCTTCTCTTTGTGTATCAGATGACAAACTCTAGCACCAGAAAGAGAGTAGTATTCACACCTGATGCAGTGGATATCTATGACATGCAAACCAATTCCAAAGTTGCTACTGGTGAGGTAAATCACCAATCCAGAATCTACACATTTTCTGAATTTATTGAACCAGATTATGCATTATTGCTTACGCATGCTGATGAAATCAGTAGGATATGGCACAAAAGGTTTGGGAATTTAAATTTTAGATATATGCAACAAATTAGCAAGCAGGGAATGGTTGAAGGTCTGCCTGATATCCACTTCTCTAAAGGAATTTGGGAGGGATGTGTCCTTGGAAAACACCCTCAAGAAAAATTCAACAAAGGAAAGACTCAGAAGGCCTCCTCTCCTTTGGATCTGATCCACAATGATCTCATGGGCCATTTCCCACATCCATCAATAAGTAAAGCAAATTACATGCTCATTTTTGTTGATGATTTCTCACGCTACACTTGGACTTTCTTTCTCGGGCAAAAATCTGAGGTCTTTCAGCATCTCAAAGATTTCAAAGCCCTTGTTGAGACACATTCAGGAAGGAAGATCAAAGTCCTCCGAATAGATAATGGGGGGGAGTATGTCAACCATGAGGTACTTAATATTTGTCTTGAGTTCAGGATTCAGTTGCAGCACACAGTTCCCTATACTCCACAACAAAGTGGAGTTGTTGAGCGGAAGAATAGATTCTTGAAAGAGATGGCATCTTGCATGCTGCTTGCAAAATCACTTCCATAGATATTATGGGTTGAAGCACTTAATTGTGCGAACTACATCCAAAATAGACCACCCCATATATCTATCAAGGATAAGACCCCCTTCAAGGCTTGGAGCAGCCTCAAACCGGAAGTGACCCACTTTCGTATATTCAGTTCACGTGCATGGGCCAGGATTCCCTTTGAGAAGAGGAAGGCACTTGATCCACAAAGTACATAGTGTATATTTGTTGGATAGAAAGAAGGTGTGAAGGGATACAGACTCATTGATCCCTCTATAGACCATCTCATCATTGAGTGCAGTGTCCAATTCGAAGAAAGTATCTTGCATGCACCTCAAGATCTGCATGCAGACACTTTTGTTCTTCCACCTGTCAGAGATGATGAGCATGCACATGCTGGCTCTTCTTTAGATGAGAGTTCATATTAAGAGGATTCAGTTGATTCAGATACCGAGTCAGTACGCAGATGTAGATGTAGAGCCAAAGTCGTGGCCCAAGTGGGCCAAGACTACTCTTCAGGATGCATGAGATATTGTTGGGGATCCAGATGATACCATGAGGACTCGATTTGATTTCTAGGAGCCTCCTCTTGCACTCACGACCACTGAAATGATGCAACCCAGGCATCTTTTCTTTGTTCAGTCTTCAGATCCACATTCCTATGGCGAGGTTGTTGGGAATCCCTTTTGGGAATCAACCATGCAGGAGGAGTACAACTCCCTCCTTGAGAACCAGACTTGGGATCTGATTCCCCTTCCTTTAGGAAGGAAACTTGTAAGGTGCATATGGGTCTACATGACCAAGAGCGCAACAGATGGACATGTTACTATATACAAATCCAGGCTAGTCACTAAAGGCTTTCAACAGGTGCATGACATTGACTATGACAAGACCTTCACTCCAGTAGTGAAGATGGGTTCCATACGCTTGGCACTTTCCATTGCGGCTGCCAAGGGATGGGAAGTCCATCAGATGGACGTGAAGAATGCATTTCTTCATGGAGATCTCTCTGAGGAGATTTATATGGAGCCACCCCAAGGCTTCATGCAGGATTCATCTTTGGTTTGTCGACTGAAGAAGTCCCTTTATGGCCTCAAGTAGGCCCCGAGGGCATGTTATGTCAAGATGGACTCCTACCTTTTGTCACAGAACCTTGTACATTGTAATTCATACCCGAACGTTTACATTCTCAAGACGACTGGTTCACTTCTACTCCTAGTTTTGTATGTTGATGATTTGTTGATCATCGGTTGCTCAACTTCAATGATTTTTGTAGTCAAGAGGATTTTGCATGATAGGTTCTTGATGATGAACATGGGTCCGCTACATTTCTTCCTTGGTCTCGAGATCAGTCAGGATGCATCAGACATCAAACTATCTCAGGCCAAGTATGCACGAGATCTCCTCAAGAGAGTCCACATGATGGACTGCAAGTTTTCCCCGACTCCTTTTCTATTAGGAGTTAGACTTGAGGATGGTGGGGAAACTCCACTGGTGGACAAAACACTGTACAGACAGCTAGTGGGGATCCTGTTGTATCTCACAAACTCCATACAAGACCTCTCTTGTGCAGTTAGAGTTGTCTCTCGGTTCATGCAAGAGCCGCATGGGCTACATTGGAAGGCTATAAAGTGTATCCTTTGATACATATAGGGAACCATCACCTTTGGGATTCACTATGCAACAAACTCTTCATTGGACCTCATCGGGTTCACTAATTTTGACTAGGTTGGCGACAACATTGATCGCAAGTCCAAATATGGTTACTTAACCAATCTGGGTTTCAAGCCCATTTGTTGGTCAAGCAAGAGGCAGGTTGTTATTTCTCTATCTTCAGCCGAGGCAGAGTACATAGGGGTAGTTAACATAACCATTCAGGCTATGTGGCTACGACATTTTCTCGTTGAGTTGGGCATTCAGTTTCATTGGTTGATCGTCATCTGGTGTGACAACCAGAGAACTCTAAAATTATGCAGAGATCCAGTTTATAAGCAGCGGACAAAGCACATTGAGATCCACATGCACTACATATGGGACTTAGTACACAAGGGAATCATTGACCTCAGTTCTGTCCTTCAGCAGAACATACTACAAACATCTTCACCAAAACCTTCACTGAGCATAAGTTCCATTCTCTGCACAGTCGTCTTGGAGTGAAGGAAACAATTGCCTAACAACTATCAGTTCTTTTGTTTTGATACATTGTACCTTCAGGGGGATTTTTTTCCTTATGAGGTTTTCCTTCTTTCCTCGTTTATTTCAATGTGTCTTTTCTTTTCGGGTACCTAACATGACCTCATTGTCGGGGTCCATTCTTTTATTTTCACCATAGTGATGTTCAGGGGGGTGTTGGAGATACTTCACACACACCTAGGATTTATTTTTCCTAAGGTTTTCCCTATGTTTATTAGTCATTATCCAATCTCCTACATTTTAGGGAGAATATTCTTTTTCGTACATTCTAGGGGAATATTCTCTTCAGTTCACACTTCATTTGAATAAGTTGAGTGGATTCTTGATGCCACATTGGTTCCATCACCATGCAACATTGATATCATCACTGCTAATATGCATTGTCCTTGGGATTATCACTAGATTTTTGCATTATTGATGCTTTAACTGAGGACTGAGAAGCTAGTTGACTTAGACTAGGTGGCAATTAACTCTCGTGATTGTCAGTGTGTGTCCAGATCACTTTAGACCACCACTATGGAGCATTATCTCATGCAT
The DNA here is from genome assembly GCA_000966675.3 of Picea glauca. Classification (NCBI taxonomy): domain Eukaryota; kingdom Viridiplantae; phylum Streptophyta; class Pinopsida; order Pinales; family Pinaceae; genus Picea; species Picea glauca. The sequence continues at coordinate 16,288 of JZKD02S2233886.1, forward strand.
TATGGCACATTAGTTGAGCTATGCAGTGTATATATATTGTATTGTATCATTCTTTCATTTAGTTAATACAATTCTTTGATTCTCTCTCTCTTGTTTCCAACTTTTCTCATTTTTCTGCAAACTGTGTATATTCTTTGCTAGCTAGATCTTATCTGTGCAGGTTCATGGACATTTACAAAACCATTTAATACAAAATAATAATATAATAAAAATAAAATATTGTTCAAAGAAGAAATAATAATATAACACATAAACCAAATTTGTAATAATGAATAATAAAACAAGTTATCAACCAATTAATTGTTTATATATATATATATATATATATACTTATTATCTGTTAAGCCCTAAATAATGGCTCATTACCCCTTAATTGGGGAATATTACAGTAGTAATGTTATTTTATTTATGTTGGCTTTAGTCCATTAGTTGTAATTATACCTCCTAGTCTCCTATATATACAAAGGAGATGTTTTCATTTGGAATCATCTGGTCATTGTACATTTATGTGGGCATAAGGAGGTTGTCCCCTCTAAGAGGCTTATTATTTGAATTTATCTCTTGTTCAAGGCGTTGAGTACTTATTCTGAGGTTTTTCTATGCTATATTGGTATTTGGTTCTTAACATATGGTATCGGAGGTCAAGGTCTTGAGGTTTCGCTGCTACATCTGAGACACCTTGGAATTTTCGCTATAATTTTTTTTATACAATGATTCAAAAGGAAGGACTTGGAGGATATTTATTAGACAGATTAAGGTACGTTGGGTTAAAATTTAAGCTCATGAGGCCTTATACTTTCGGAGATACGGCCTTTGTAAGATAGGGTTCTGGAACTGTCCTGAATTAAGTCATTACATAATTTTTGCTATAAAAACTTTTCTATAATGTTTCAGATTCTGAACTCCGAAGGATATTCACAAATATTAGTAAGGTATCTGTGGTAGAAATTTTATCTTCTGGGTCATCATACAGTTGTAGATACACCCTGTGGAAGATAGCGTATCTTACTAGTCCTATTGACTAGTCTCTAGTCTCAAGCAGTTGTTCCGGGTAAAACAATCATAACTTCTTCCTAGAGTATCCAAATTGAGTGAGACTAGTTTCATTGGATAGTGGACATCCCATAGTAGTTTGGGTATGAGTTTCAGAATTTATATCAAATATTTTGTGCGGGGAACACTGTACAACTGAGATCTCCTGGAAAGGAAAAAAATCAGCAAGTTGTGGGGAAGTTACCATAAATTCCACTTGGAACATACAATTTTGATCAGACCCGTGGCATTGCAGAGACGAAATACCAGAGACCTACAAAAAATAAAATTCCATACTCAGAAGGGACGAAATTTTAGAGATACAATAAAAGGAAGATTGTCTAGCAGAACCACCTAAAAATCAAGGTTTAAAGTGATACTTGGCCAACATGCCACCAAAAAAGGGAACTTCTACACAAAATAAGCCTCCAGACAATCCTACATGGACTCTTGATGAAGGTGAAGAAACGCACAGGGACATAAATTATTTACAAAAGAAGACAGTAACAAAAGATGAACTACAAGAGATGATGGAGGGTTTAAAAGGGGAGATCATGGAAGGATTGAAAAAATTCCTAATGGAGAGGACACTTGAAAGTGAAAATGTATCCCATGAAATTCATGATGAGGACACAAGGAAGGTGAATCAAGAATGGAGAAACTCCAACTTTGGGTTGAATACCAACCACGTTCCTA
>JZKD02S2233886.1:23128-45563 GCA_000966675.3 Picea glauca
TAGATCCATTTCAGAGTATCTCATTAAATGGAGGAAACTACCGGCTAAAGATTCCACTTGGGAAGATGAGTCTTTTATATAGAAGCATCCAGAGTTACTCAAGCGTTGCGGACAATGCTTGTCTCAAGGGGAGGGACATGTTAAGCCCTAAATAATGGCTCATTACCCCTTAATTGGGGCATATTACATTAGTAATGTTATTTTATTTATGTTGGCTTTAGTCCATTAGTTGTAATTATACCTCCTAGTCTCATATATATACGAAGGAGACATTTTCATTTGGAATCGTCTGGTAATTGTACATTTATGTGGGCATAAGGAGGTTGCCCCCTCGAAGAGGCTTATTATCTGAATTTCATTCTTGTTCAAGGCGTTGAGTACTTATTCTGAGGTTTTTCTATGCTATATTGGTATTTGATTCTTAACATTATCTTAAAATTGAAAAATAATACAAATATATTATATTACAAAATTTTTGGAATATATATATATATATATATATATATATATATATATATATATATATATATATATAATTAATGAAAAAATAATCATATATCTCATTAATCAAATTTATATATATTATAATAAAGAGTAAAATAATTCATTTATCCTATATTTGGGTAGTTATGCATTTACATAGTATGTATTATATGTTGAATAACACTAAATTTTCAAGTCACCACTAATATGATATATTAACTTATGAATATTTGTCTTTTTAATATTTATTTTATAAATTATATTTATGTTTTAGTTTTTATGTTTTGGAGCATAATATATTCCATATATTTCTTAATTAGTAATTGATTCCTAGCCTATTAGAAGTCTCAAGCATCTTTTTTTCAGCTAGCTAAGGATTTGCTCAGCACGATTTCCAAGTATCTTGAGTGTGGTTGCATACAAGTCTAAGTATCTTGAGTGCGGTTACATCATGCATGCTTGAGTGCAGTTTATCTCCCACACTTTCGTATCTTTCTGTCAACTCTAAGGAAAACATGCCTCTGTACGATGATTGTAATCAATCTGAACCATTTATTTTGCATTTTTTTTCCAGAAGAAAATTATCACAATTATATTAAGGAAATATATTTTTTACATCCGAAGGGATCATATGCAGCCTTTAAAAGGCAGGCGTTTACTAACCACAAAAAAAAACTGAAATTCCTGACAGTTACATGCTTATACACCCAAAATAAGAGAGCTCCCACATAACCCAGTACTTCTCCAGGATGAGAACTTAACATAGATAGCAAAAGCTCGACATCCATTCCAGGCTTGGAAGGAAGAAACAATACACCTCCCAGCTCAAAACTCAAAACTCGGGGACAAACATACCAAAAAGGAGAGAAAAAAGAGCTAATACATTTATTTTCCATTTAATAGGTTATATGACGTCTATCAGAGAATTGATGTTTGTGTACTATGAGAACAAGGACGCAGAACGCTGGATTCGGGTGGACATTCTAATTCCCTTCCTTTAGGACCTCCGGCAAGCCATTGCGTATCGAGACAGGGGAAAAACACAGGAGCGTCAAGCCTACACAGGGCCAAGGCTCGGTCCAGGTTTTTAGTTAAATCTTGCTTCATATTTCCATTTTCTTCTGTTTCTCGGTAGCCATGGGAGGCTGGCTTGATTTTTTTCTTTTCTGTTTAGACTAGCAACCAACTCTTCGCCTTGCATGGCACCGTAGTCTCTTTTTGCATGATACACTCTTATTTTTTGGACAAGTGGCAGTGGTGGTTTCCTAGAAGGGCATGGATGCCACACATGTTTAGGAACTACAAACAGTTGTAACTTTTTTTGGCAGGCTTCAACACAATCACTAACTTACAAAAACAAAAAAAATCATGCTCCATAATTATAAACACTTGTATCTCCCAAAATACTTTAAAGGAGTGATACAAGTTTCTCAAAAAATAATCATCATGTCAGTTGTACAAAAATATGTGCCTCGAATGTCAAACTAAAATGTTATCATGAAATTAAAAGAAAGTAAAAAATAATATTTCCTATTTGAATTAGACTCTCTCTGTCTACTTTCTTATGATAATGTTTTCCTATGCTTCAATAATTCTGAATCAATAGATTTCTTCTCTTCAACCTTTGACACTTCCAGGTGCATATCATCAAATGTGATTTTTCTTACACCATCCTCAAGTTTGGCAGGTAAGGACTTGATGGTGTAGGAGGATGTTTCTAATGAGTCTGATCTCACACAAGTGGCGGGTCGCTTTCCTCTACTTATCTCTATCTCAATAGCTAAGGCTTTATAATTATTTGGAAGTTGGACATAATGAACACGTGAGGAAACATAAGCAATAGGTTGAACTTGCAATAAAGGAGGAGGAGGGAGTGGTAGTGACATGGTAGGCTAATGACCTACACTAGAGGGAGGATTAATAAACACATTATTCCAACCATCATTGATTGGAGGCTCATGAGGCTGCATAAGGGGTTGTTTTGGAATGTCTACAATACTTGGGTGAGGTTGAAGAGGAGGTCTAACTGGTGGCTAAGGGGTATGGAATGCAGGATGTCCCATGAGGTAAAAATAACCAGTTTGGACAAGCTGGTTAAATTCCTCAAAATGGATGGAAAATCTCATCCTTTTATTTCTACCTCTTTGCTCAAATGCATTGAGAATTATGCCCCTGTTTTCCCTATTTCCTATGTTCCCAGAGTGGTTGTTGCCTCTGTTGAAGAAACTCATCTAAATATTCACCAATGATCAAATTAGTATACACAAGTCACAATATGTTAATCATCAAATATTATTTTGCCTTAAACATAATTTAATAATTGTTCGGAACTAACCAATCAATCAAGCATACTAAGGAAAAAGATGAAAGGAAACAAGGAAAACATGGAGGAAAAAGATGAAAGGAAACAAGGAAAACATGGATGAATATCATAATTGACTTTTCTTTGTTTGCTTTCCACACTATTTAAACTGCAAATCTTTACAATATTGTCACTGATCTCATTGAAGATGGGAAAGTGAATGTAAATAGCATTATAATGATAAGGAGCAATGAAAAGAGGACTTGTAATTTATGGAAAATGAAATAGATGAAAGGAATGACTAATAATGTTCATAATCCATATCAATTCCACTAAGATCTCATCTCATTTACAATCTGAATAAAGTCATATCAACATGCTCTATAAACCATTGTTTGCTACATCCCATGATTAATTCAAATTACATCATTTGGTCAAGCATTAAGACTATGTATACCAATCTACCAACAAAACCCTTCTTTGAAAGTTCTTTTCTATTTATATAACAACTTATCTCATTTACAATCTGAATAAAGTCATATCAACATGCTCTATAAACCATTGTTTGCTACATCCCATGATTAATTCAAATTACATCATTTGGTCTAGCATTAAGACTATGTATACCAATCTACCAACAAAACCCTTCTTTGAAAGTTCTTTTCTATTTATATAACAGGGGAAGAAAATTTATGAAATTAAATAAAGTATGCCTTAGGACTTTGGGAATAATTAATGGTAAATGACACAATATGAGAGGATTTGGTCCTACTATGAATAAAATAAAAATAACTTAAAAAAATGCATATCAAACTTGTACCCCCTTTCCAAATACTAATTATATTTCATAAGCTTGTATCAAACTTAACAATTTTGATTCATATCTTAATCAACTTCCAAAGCTCGAGAATATTTTGAGATTATTTAAAATAACCAAATATTGATTAAAATAGCTTACAACTCTTAAACATAATCTCAAAGGGATGTGATGGTCAAGTATGATTATAACATTGTAGAATGCCAAGTTTAATTCATAACATGACCTTTGAAAAAAACAGAATAGAGAACAAAGAGTGCATATAGTCATAATATATCTTCTGAACATGTCTTGAAATCAATTTGACCAGGTGACTATAAATATAACAGTTCTAAAAAAACAGAGTTTGTTTAAACAATATTCAACCTCAAAACCTTGTGTTAAGATATGAAAACCAAAACTTTGTTAACTCATCAACTCAATTATCTTTCTCACAATTATGAGTTTGAAGCTCAATGCAAACTCTCCACCACTTAGAAGTCAAATAACACTATTGTAAAACCATATAACAACTCATATGCATGCTAACATTGAAAAGACCCAAAAAAACATGGGTTCAACCATGACTTTTGTCGAGACCCAATCAAACGATACCAATTTACATATCATTGTGCATAAATTGTTCAATGGATTAAATTTTAGCAATATGAATGTGAGTCTGATGTTGGAATACTAAGAGGTGGGTGAATCAATATTATGCAATATTTTACCACTTTTAATCAGAACACGTAATCATTAACTTTATTAGCAGTATATCATCAATATATCATGAGCAATATCAATCAATAGAGCATAACAAATAACCACAGATACACAATACACTAGAATTTATGTGGAAACCCAAATGGGAGAAAACCAAGGAATTCTTTCTTATATGTCAAATATTACATTCATAGGAAGAACCAACTTCCAAATTCTCCAACACCAACTCAGAGGAGGCACCAACCCCTTGATTTACAGACACCAACCTAAAGGAAGCCCTGAATTCTCCAACTACAACTGGAAGGAGGCTACGGCCCCCTGATTTACAAGCACCAACCTGAAGGAAGCTCCAACTCCCTAAGTTCTCCGATACCAACTGGAAGGAGGATACAACCCCCTTTCCTTGCCCCGTCCTGCCACCCTGAAATACAAGTGTAGACTCAAACTGTCACTACCATTGATCAACCTGTAACTGCCACTGTCACTGATACATCAACCTCTCACTATCACTTTCACTACCACTATCATTGTCATTGTCACTACCACGGTCATTGTAAATCAACTTGTAACTGATCATCAACCAATCATCCAACATGTCACCTTCTTTGTCACTAATCAACCAACCATAACCAGATCCAGTTACATGGATATGAAACCCATCACCATACCATGTACATCAACCATGTACCATAACATGTACCATATCATATGCCAAGTATCCAATATGTGCCAATGTCTCAACAATATGCCTCAAGTATGCACCTAAGATGTGCCTCAACCAAGTACCAAAGAATATGCCTCAAACATGTGATAACATCACCATGACATATACCAAACCAAATACCAAGATAGGCATAAACCATATACCATAACATCACCAACACATGCACCTCATACATGTGCCAAATATATGCCTCAAATCATGTGTCAAAACATACCTCAAATCTGCAAACTTGTAAGATTCACCACGAGCTCAATTTTCAATTTCTGATTCTGAAATTTCTACTTAAGGTACTTCTGTATGTATTGTCATACCTTTGATAATTTCATAGTCTAAAAATTCCCAGAAAAGAATTTATAACAGAAATTCCAAGCTAACGTGTTTGAAACATATTTTAGGGCCATTCAAGAACTCTGACTTCCACATATAATATCTTTGAAATTATTATGAACCAGTGTTTCAAAATTGTAACCATAGATACTATGAGATATTTCCTCCATCTCCTCAAAATTTTAGGGTCTAAAACTTCTCAGAATAGAATTTATAGAAAAAATGGAAAACCTTCCTGAATTTTGGCCTATTTTGGAGAGACAACTTGTACAGCATGCCCCACACTCAATATTTGGTATCTGATTATAAGAATTACACATAGAATAATACAAAATGCCTTGTTTCCACTAAAATTAGTATCACATAATTTGGATTCTCTATGAATCAGTTATAATTTTTTTACCCGGAACGCTTGTTTAAGACTAGTTTCAGGACTGGTGAAAAACCCCATCTTCCACATAGTGTATCTCCAAAACTACAACGGACCAGATACTGGAATTTTTATCATAGATACCTTGACATGTATTCTCAACATCCTCCAATTTTCACTCTCTTAATAATTCTAGAAAAAAATTATATGAAAAAAGGTAAGATGACCTTTAAATAACATACCTTAGAACACATCATCACAAGACTTCATCCTCCCTTGGAATTTCTCCCTTCTTCACTTCATATTCCCTCTAAAATTCACCTGAGATACCCTTGGTTACCTCAGATGAGAATCACTTTCTCACTTAGATATATATTTAATGAACTTGTGTGTATACAAATGAAAGACGCTTGATGTGTATTTGTACTTTTCCAAGTGATTTCTTTACTTAACTTTAGGGCCGACCTGTAACTTCTTGTTTACAATTGTTTTACCATTTTTCCTCATTTTGGGGTCAACTAATAAATTCTTGTTTCAAATGTTTAGGGGCCTATTAACCATTCTTTGGGGCTTCCAACTTCATGACCTCATAACTCCTCAACCATGAGGAACCACGTGGTGTACCAACTACCGTTGGAAACAACATGACGAGGACTATCCATTTATGAGGGTTTTGTATACACTTGAAGTATTCCTCAACCTTAAACTTTGGGCCTCATTAAAACACCTTTGGGTTTCTTGTAGACTTCTTTAAAGCATCTTCCCGTGAGGGCCATGCTTAAAGCTACGCCATAAGGGGACCACTTTGGAGACTTTTTCAATTATACCCAATACTTCTAGAGGCTTCTAGACTTCCTCTAAAGTTGACATCAATGAAAATCAGTTTTCCAACAATCTCTCCCTTTGGCATTGATGGAAACACTCATTCTCCCCCTACGACCGAGGCTCCCCTTGTCTGCATGCTTCTGTTCTTTCTCCCCCTTTGACGTCAATGGAAAAGGGTAACTCCCCCTAACAATCTGCTTCTAAACTTTCTCTCTTCCAGTTCTTTTTTCCATTGGTGCTTCCTGATGAAGTAGACTACTGACATATAGAAAAACATTCATATTAAGATTCCTTTATCATCTTTGCACAAATGATTTTTCTTTCCTTGTATTCTGAGCGAAAAACGTGTAGATCACTGTGGACCAGAAATTATTCCAAGTTTTTGTCGAAGATACTCAAATGCCTCTCTTGGGAGAAGTTTGGTGAAGATGTCTGCAATCTATTCCTTTGTCCCAATGTACTCTAACTTGATATTATTTTATGTACCCTGTTCCCGTAGAAAATGAAAGTTGATCGAAATATGTTTGGTCTTGGAATGCATCATTGGATTCTTAGATATACTGATAGCACTGGTGTTGTCACCAAATATTTAAATGCAGTCATCATACTTCACTTGTATATCTTGCAGGGTTTGCTTCATCCATAGAACCTGAGTACAACATGTTATTGCTGCAATGCATTTTTCTTTTGTTGTAAACAATGACACTGAGGCCTACTTCTTACTTAACTAGGATACCAGACAATCACCCAAATAGAAGGCTCCTCCACTAGTACTTCTTCGATCATCAATACTTCTTGCCCAATCTGCATCTGCATAGGTGACCATAGTCAACTCATTCCCTTTTGGATACCACAACCCAAACTCTATTGTTTCTTTAAGATATTTGAAGATATTTTTTACTGCTAGAACATAAGTTTCCTTCGGTGTTTCTTGAAATCTTGCAACTTGTCCAACTGCCTGCATTACATCTGGTCTTGAAGCTGTCACATAGAGTAGGATGTCAATAATCGATCTGTAGAGTCTTTGATCTTCTTCCTTAGACTCGTCATCTTTTCTTAACTTGCAACTGATCACCATAGGAGTACTTACTAGTTTGTAATATTCCATTTTGAACTTCTTCAACATTTCTTTGATGTACTTAGTTTATGAAATGAAAATGCCTTCATCCAACTGAGATATTTCAAGTCCCAAAAATAATGTTAATTCACCAGGTAGTGACATTTCAAACTCATTCTGCATGTCTTGGGAAAACTTCTTACTCATCCTATGATCATCACTTCCAAAGATAATGTCATCCACATAAAATTCAATGATGAGTATGTTTTTCCTAATAATCTTCACATAGAGATTGTTATTTGCATTACCTTTTCAGATCCTTGTTCCTGCAAATACCTATCCAATCTTGAATACCAAGGTCTAGGGGCTTGTTTGAGTCCATACTAAGCTTTCTTCAATCTACACACATACTCTTCCCTTTCTAATAGTAGGAACCCTTTTGGTTGCTCGATGTATACTTCTTCTTCTAATTCACCATTTAGAAATGCTGATTTTATGTCCATTTGATATACCTCGATTCTCTTGGAATATGCATAGGCTAAGGTCAATTTGATTGCTTCCATTCTCTAAACAAGGGAAATTTTTTATTCAAAATCTACTCCTTCAACTTGAGCTTATCCTTTGCATACCAATCTTACCTTGTTTCTGGTTACTTGTCCATCTTCGTTTAGTTTGTTTCTGAACACCCATTTTGTACCAATCACATTTTTGTTCTTTGGTCTTGGAACTAGTTCCCATGTTTCATTCTTCTCTATTTGATGTAGTTCTTCTTCCATGGCCTTGACCCAATGTTCATCATTACTGGATTCCTCAAATTTGTTGGGTTCAACTATGGATAGTAGTGCAAAGTGTCTCTGCTCTAGTGTGCAAAACATTTTACTTCCTCTGGTTTCTATTCTTACATTTTTATCTCTGATAATCTGTTCTGGTGGATGATTCTTCTGAACCCAACAGTTAGGTGTCTTGGAGGGCATCAAAAAGTCATGTTGGTCATTTTCTTCCTGTTCTACTTCTGGATGTTATTCTTCTTCTTCTTCTTCTTTTTCTTCTTCTTCTACCTCTTCTTCTTTTAGTTCTTCTTCTCTTTCTTGTTCATTTGGATTTTTCCTTTCTTCTTTGATTTTTGGTACATTTGATTCATCGATTTTTACATTTATAATTTCCACTATCTTGTTGAGTCTCAGATTATAACATTTGTATGCCTTGCTTTTGCTTGAGTAACCAACCAATATTCCTTTATGAACTTGAGAATCAATTTTTCCAACTATGTCATCTTCTCTTTTTATGTAGCACTTGCTTCTAAATACTCTAAAATGTTTGACATTTGTTGGTCTTCCCTTCCATAACTCATATGGTTTTTTATCACTGTTACTTCTGAGCATTCCTTTTTTCAATAAATGAATGGTTGTGTGTACTTCCTGTACCCAAAAGACATTTCTCAACTTTGAATCCTTCAACATGGTTCTGGCCATCTTTGTTACATTTTAGTTCTTCCTTTCAATGACTCCATTTTGTTAAGGTGTCCTAGATGCTAAGAACTGCCTTTTTATTCCATGCTCTTCATAGAATTCCATGAATTCTTTTGATATGAATTCACCTCCATTGTTTGATATTAAGCACTTAATTCTCGAATCCATTTCGTTTTCAACCATCTCCTTGAATATTTTGAAATTTCTGAATGCCTCTGATTTTTTTTTAAGAAAAGATATTGCAGTCATTCTTGTATAGTCATCAATAAGTAGCATGAAGTATTGTTCACCATTTACTCCTTTTGTTCTCATTGGTCCACATAGATCAGTGTGCACAATTTCCAATGGCTTTGTTGTAGAGTATTCCTTTGTTCTTCTTCCTCTTCTGTAGCCTTAGAGCTCGAACCCTTCTCTATATGTGTTTGGTTGTATCCCAATCCATACCTGTCATGATACGACCTTTGAGCGTTGATGATTTCATCCAATAATTTGGTGCTCTGAGATAAACTTCACCTTATTCTTCATAATCCTCTTCATCATTTTCATAAGCCATAAAGATTACATTTTCTTAGTCATTGTTGCTATCATCATCCTCATTGGATGATGAACTGTCTTCTTTTGGGTAGAGACTTTTCTTGAAGAATTTCTTCTTGTTTAGTCTCTTGTCTCCCTTTTGATATTTTATTTATTTATTAGGAACTTCTTCTTCATCATTCTCTTTGTTCTTAGCATATGGAAATTTATTAGCAAAACGACCAATTTTACCACAATTAAAACATTTAAAAGGAAGCTCACCTTTGTACTTGTTAGTTCCTTTCTTTAAATTCCTTATGAAGTTTTCCATCTCTTCATCTTCATCAGAATCATCGCTGCAACTACAATATGAATTTAGATTTTTCTTATTCTTCTTGTTCTTCTTGGATTCCTTGAATGCTGCTTCCTTCCTGGATGGATTCTTCTATTTTTTTCTCATCCCATGAGCTATAAATATTCCATGTAGCTCATCCATGATTATCGTACCAATATCTTCTCTTTATTCTAGGGTCGAAATCTTAGGATCAAATCTCATTGGAAGAGACCTTAGTATCTTCTTGACAATGATTGGTTCTTTAACTTCTTCTCCCAAGCCTTTAATGGTGTTCACTATTTCATCAACTCGCAGAAAGTAAGCTGCAATATTTTTTTTTTCCTTCATATTAAATTGTTCAAACTTGCCTCTATAGGTTTGAATCTTGGCCCCCTTTACTTTAGCATCTCCTTCATAGATATTTTGAAGTTTATCCCAAATATCCTTTGCAGAGTCATAGTGCATAACCTTCACATAAACTAAGTGCTCTAGGCCATTCAAAATCACATTTGTGGACCTCAAATTATTTTCAATGAGTTTCTTTCCATCTCTATCTATTGGAGTAGTGGCAGGGGTTGTGTATCCATCTATTGTTGCCTGCCAAACATCAAATCCATGTGATTGTATATACGTTTCCATTCTTCTGCTCTAGAAGGCATAGTTTTGTCCATCAAACTATGGTACTCCAATATTAGCATACTCCATGATCGTACTTCCAGTGGTTAAACTATTTTCTTGAAGGACCTGCTCTGATACCAATTGTTGGAATACTGAGAGGGGGGCTGAATCATTATTATGAAATATTTTACCACTTTTAATCATAACATGTCATCATTAACTTTATCACCACTATATCATCAATATATCATGAACAATATCAATCAACAAACTATAACAAATAACTACAAATACATTGTTCACTAGAATTTACGTGGAAACCCAAATGGGAGAAAACCACAAAATGATTTCTTCTATGTCAAATATTACATTCACATGAAACACCAATTGGAAGGAGGCACCAACTCCCTGATTTACAAGCACCAACCTAAAGGAAGCTCCAATTCCCTGAATTCTCCAGCTACAACTAGAAGGAGGATATGACCCCCCGACTTACATGCACCAACCTGAAGGAAGCTCCAACTCCATGAGTTCTCTGGCACCAATCGGAAGGAGGCTACAACCCTCTTTCATTTCCCCATCCTACCACCCTAAAATATAAGTGTAGAATCAAACTGTCACTACCACTGATCAACCTGTAACTTCCACTGTCACTAATATATCAAACTTTCACTGTCACTGTCACTGTCACTGTCATTGTCACTGCCACTATCACTGTCATTGTCATTATCACTACCACTATCACTATCACATCAACCTGTAATTGATGATCAATCGATCATCCAACATGTCATTGTCTTTGTCACTGATCAACCAACCATAACTAGATCCACTCACATGGATACCAAAAACATCACCATACCATGTACATCAACTATGTACCATAACTTGTACCATACCATATGCCAAGTATCCAAGATGTTCCAATGTCTCAACAATATGCCTCAAGTATGCACCTAAGATGTGCCTCAACCAAGTACCAAAGAATGTACCTCAAACATGTGATAACATCACCATGGCATATACCAAACCAGATACCAAGATAGCCATAAACCATAAACCATAGCATCACCAAGAAGTACCAACATCATCAAGACATGCACCTCGTACATGTGCCAAATATATCCCTCAAATCATGTGTCAAAACATACCTCAAATCTGCAAACTTGTCAGATTCACCATGAGCTCAATTTTCAATTTCCGATTCTTAAATTTCTACCTGAGGTACTTTTGTATGTATTGTCATACATTTGAAAATTTCACATTCTTCAAAGTCCCAGAAAAGAAGTTATAACAGAAATGTCAAGATAACTTGTTTGAAACATATTTCAGGAACTATGGCTTCCACAGATCATATCTCCAAAATTATTGAGATCCATTGTCTCAACTTTTAACCAAAGATACTATGAGATAATTCCTCCATCTCCTAAAAATTTTAGGTTCTGAAACTTCTTAGAACATAAGTTATAGCGAAAATGACAAACCTTCCTGAATTTTGGCCTATTCTGGAGAGCCAACGTGTACATCATGCCCCACACTCAATATTTGATATCAAATTCTGAAACACATGTACACGATAATTAAGAATGTCCTATTTCCACTAAAATTGTTCTCACATAATTTGGATCCTCTATGAATAAGTTATGATTGTTTTACTCGGAACAATTGTTTAAGACTAGTTTCAGGACTAGTAAAAAACCATATCTTCCACAAAGTGTATCTCCAAATATACAACGAACCAAAAGCGGAAATTTTTACCACAGGTACCTTGACATGTCTTATCAACATCCTCCAATTTTCACTATCTAAATAATTCTATAAAAAACATTATATCGAAAATGGTAAGATGACATTTAAATAACATACCTTAGAACACATAATCACAAGACTTCATCCTCCCTTGGAATTCTGCCCTTCTTCACTTCATCTTCCCTCTAAAATTCACCTCAGATATTCTTTGTTACCTCAGATAAGAATCACTTACTCACTTAGATAGATATTCAATGAAGTTATGTGTATACAAATGAGAATCTCTTGATGTGTATTTATACTTTTCCAAGTGACTTCTTTACTTAACTTTAGGCTCGACTTGAAACTTCTTATTTACAATTGTTTTACCCTTTTTCCTCATTTTGGGGCCAACTAATAACTTCTTGTTGCAACTGTTTAGGGGATTATTAACCATCCTTCAGGGCTTCCAACTTCACGACCTCATAAATCCTCAACCGTGAGGAACCACGTGGCATACCACCTACCGTTGGAAATGACATGACGAGGACTATCCATCTATGAGGGTTTTGTATACACTTGAAGTATTCTTCAAACTCATCTCATTTTACTTAGTCAACTTTGGGCCTCATGACCACACCTCTGGGTTTCTTGTAAACTTATTCAAAGCGTCTTCTCGTGAGGGCCATGCTTAAAGCTACACCATAAGGGGGGAACTTTAGACACTTCTTAAATTATACCCAATACTTCTAGAGGCTTCTAGACTTCCTCTAAAGTTGACATCAATGACAATCAATTTTCCAACATCTAAAACCCAAAAAACCAAAATTAATTATAAGTCATAAGGGCACAAAAATTGGCATAACTTTTCAAAACCAACTCAAGACAATTATCATGTTGTCACGAGTTTGAAACTCAAGTTGACCAAAAACTTTGTTGGTTGGAAGAAAAACTAACAACTTGTATCCATCCATTCAAAAACCAATCAAATGATAAATCCTTAGGTTAGATTATGACTTCAACTTAGTAGAACACAAAGTTTATATACCACCACTTCACATCAAAAATTCAAACCCTGAATTTGACTAGGACCAAGGGTCGACTCTAGTCATTGTTGGCATAGTTAAAATGAACTGTCTAGAATATGTGTGTGGGTTTGAAACCCAAAATAACCAAAACCCATTAGAGTTCTCAGCTTGTCACAAATAAATCGAATTACCTGTGAAAATAATTTAACATTTCAAAAACCCATTGTGGTTAAGGGTTCAACACCTAACTTTGACCCAACAAAAATATTTTGTTGTTGTTCATAAACCTTCAACATTTGTAACTAAATACCAAATGGACCATGGTTGGATGCATATATTTTCATGCAAATATACTCTATTAAAAAATGAATCAACACCCATATTAAAGAAACAAATAGCCTGTATTAAAACCATATTTCCAAACTGGGATACTAGACAACAAAGGAAATACCATGAAAAATTGAACTCAGGTCACCATTCTAGTAAATTTAAAATGGTTTTACTCCAAAAACCATACTGATAATTTCTTAAAAGAAAAATGTAAAGTGAAAAGTATGGAGTGAAGAGAGATTCATCACAGAGAAACCACTTGCAAAACTTTTGAACCATTAATTTATTCAGAGTGAAAAAGCAAGGAAAAGAGCAACATACCTAAAACTAGTCAAGAACAATGCCATCAATAAATTATTATTGTGCAAAATGTATGCAAGTGATGCTCAACAAGATGATATTTGCATACCTATGATTGAGTGTTTTTTATACCAGTGATGACGAGGGAAAATGGTTTCCATAACTACCAGGATCTAAGCTTCCACACTAGGCTCTAGCTCTACCTCTTCACAACCAACAACAAAATGAAATGACCAAAGACCAATTCCAAAGAAGGGTGGTATATGCAAGACTATGGATTAATTACCCATGTTCTTGCAAAATTAATTGCATGTGTATCCCATCACGTCGAGCTCAAAACCAAATTCTCATGTGTGTGACACATAACACATCAAACAATTCACATGAGCCTCCATCATATGCCATACAACCAATCGTGAGCTGATACCAAAATTGCCAAGTAAGCACATAACGACGCACCACATCAAATCAAACAACTCTTTATTCATTTCTTTTCAGACTTGTCACTTCTCCATAACTAATCAAATCATTATCCATATGAATAGGCTAGGGTTGAATCATCTACAATTTAAACTATATGCCATATATCACATATATAACCCAAACTTTGTACCATGCAATATTTGTGCCACTTATATATCAACTCAACTCAAACCCTTTTGGCTATGAACTTGAACTTATGTTATTCCATAACATAACTTTTTTGTTGGAACATATAATCATTTTGAACATATTAACATGATACACCATATTCTATAGTGAGGTTTTGTATATGAGAAACCATGTAGGATAAAAAATTATATCTCCACCCATTACAACTTATCCTTATTTGCATGTATAAGAATGATTCCAACCTCTTTTGTATGTGCAATCAAGAATAGTGCAGATCAAATAATTTTCATGTTTCATAAGTGCTATGTCAACAAGCTAAAGAATGGTGACAAGCAACCATTACTGCTAAGCATCAAACTGAAGCACATCCAACCATCAAATCATGTTAAGAATCATGACTTTTAGACTTTCATCAGAATACTATTGATGCAAATATGTATATATGTTGTGGGAAATACTTGAAAACAAAATTTTATGTGTTTTCTTCTAGGGGACCCCACCTATTAATTTATATCATAGTATAAATAAATAGGCCTTGCAATCATTTACATGCTTTCATAACAGGTGACGAGATTTCAAGTCAACATCTGGCAACTCCACAAGGTAGTCAATTTTCTAATTTGCTAGAACTCAAAATTTGTGGTTTTGCTTTGAAACTTGAAATCAAATTTGTTTGTAATTTCTTCTTTTCAGTTAATTCAATCAGAATTTTTTTATAAAAATATTATGATATGCTCTTGAATAAACACTCATGAAAGGTAGAACGGGAAAGAAGAAAGAGGGAACAATCTATAATCATCAAGTCTCAACAAGACAATCCAGTAGGTTCAACAAATACTACATAAGTGTGTTGCACACTGAAAATAATTAATTTATCTATGTTTTTTGTATTATTTAAGAACAAATTAATGAAAATTTTGCAA
Source organism: Picea glauca (assembly GCA_000966675.3). NCBI lineage: Eukaryota > Viridiplantae > Streptophyta > Pinopsida > Pinales > Pinaceae > Picea > Picea glauca. The sequence goes on from JZKD02S2233886.1 coordinate 38,591, forward strand.
TTTAATAATCATATAGGCAACTTGATTGGTCCAGTTTCGACTCAAAAATCAAAATCAAAATCAAGAATGGGAAAATGAACACTGAAAAAGAAAGATAAAAGAAAACAAAAATATATAAATAGAAAATCAAATAATGTACAGGAAACACTGTAGATAATGAAAAATCAGTGAGGTTCGACATAGTGTTTCAAATGTGAACCATTAGTCGCGTATGAAAATAATTTCCCATCTTTGTCTTTTAACAAATAAGAGTTATCACCAACCACAAAAGTGATTATATAAGGACCCAACCATAACTTCTGAAACTTTTTATGCTTACTTTTGTCAACATGAGCAGAATCCCAAAGTAAAACTTTTTCATCAACTATAAAAGTGGTTGATTTTGCTCTTTTGTCAAAATATTTCTTGAAAAATGGTTGTCTCTTCTTAAGATTTTTAAGAGAAAAGCTCCTTTGTTCATTTAGAGCCAACAAAGCATGAATCCTCTGAGGGATGTCTATAGAGTTCAACTCTTCAACCTGCAATGCTAATCTAAGGGAGATTAACTCAAGTTCCACAGGAATTATTGCTTCTTGACCATATAACAATTGGAAAGGAGTATGGTCAATACTAGTTTTAGTAGTGGTTCGGTCTACCCATAATGCATAAATGAGTAATGTATGTCATTGATGAGGTTTATTGTTTATGATATTCTTTTAAATTTGGACCATATTTTTATTTGTAGATTCAACTTGCCCATTCCCTTGTGGATAGTATGTAGATAAAGTAAAATGCTTCACCCCAAATTTATTTAGAAATTGGGTAAACTTTCCATATACAAATGTTGGCCCATTATCATAGATAATTTCTATCAAAAGACCAAAATGAGAAAATATATTAGATTCCAAAAAGGAAATTACTTATTCATCTTGTGCATGTTTGAGTGGTACATCTTCAGTCCACTTAGTGAAGTAGTCTATTGTTGTCAAGATAAAAAGATGATTAGTAGAAGATGAAGGATTAATAGGACCAATGAAATCTAATCCCCACTCTGAAAAAGGGAAATCAAGAAGAATTGGTTGCAAGTGTAACGTCCTCGGCCACCAACCCTTCAGGGTAGCACTACTAACGACTGAATCCTTTAATTCTTTGCTCTGATACCATTTTTTTTACACCCCCGGCCACCCAAGTCGGGCCATGCTATCTATTATAAATAACAATTATCATCTACCTATAAATATAAACATAAACATACAACATATTCTGCTAATACACAGACTAATGCAAAAATAACAGTAAAAGCATACATGCAATACTCACAGGAAAAACCCATAATATAACAACATATACAGACAATACTCATCAACCTAGCATGTACAAATACACTACATGTAAATGAACATAGAAATGGGTACTTATCTTTCAATTGAAGTACACCAACTGCGTGCAGACCTTCCATGAACCTCCCAACCATAGACCATGCTGCTCATCATGCTCAGGAGTAGGTCACCCCTGAGATGGGACTAAAATCCATCGAGCAAGGGGATTCCTAGGCTTGGCAAGGAAAACAACAGGGAAGTCGCACAGAACAACAGGAAGGATATTTTATCCCAGGAGCCACTTACGTCCACAACCCACAGACCCTCATTCTCCACACACCTGTTCCACCCCATGAGGGTACACCTTCGCTATTACAAGTCCATCGACTACTACACCTCCCTTCACTTGGGCTTTAGCAATAGGATGGACCAGAAGTCTCAGAGTACTATAGCTTCTATGAACTCCCTCCAGGAGAAATCACTTCCCAAAAAACTCTCTCGCCTGGGGAGAGTTTCTCACAGGCCTAACAACCTACTTCTTCAATTCAGATCTTAATTCGAACGAACACGAGTGATGTCAACAAAAAAAAATGGGTAAGGACATAGGATATGGCATAAAGCCAAGCTCAACCAAATAACTACATTGGAAACAATAGCCAACCGATAAGGCACAAGACGGTCTCAGGCACAATACAAGTGCATTGGGATTCATAGGAAATAAGCAGAACAACTCCAGTATCTGCAGGTTACAATGGCACGTGCATTAGTGGGGAGTATGACGAACTTCTAGGGTGACTAACCTCGTGAGAGTGAAAACCAAATGGTGAAGGATCGTGGCCGTCGTCAGAATCATGAAACTCGTGAATGAGATGAGCCAACAACGAGCTGACTTTCCCACATAAAACTGCATGCGCACAGGTTGACACATGTCTCCCTGAAGTTGCATGAGCTCCACTTAACACTCGTCCTCCATTCCCCTAGGAACTTAGGAAAACATAGATTATGTCAACACTTAGCCTTTAGGAAATAATAATATAATATTATTCCTTTAGAGGTAAGCCCTCTAGCTTAGCCCCTATTCCTAGACACTTAGCCCCTTCCCTATCTAGTGGAGCTTAGTCCCCCATAACTCTTTCTTCGTGGAGGGTATACACGCAACGATGTATAATTTTTATTAATGATCTACATAATTACATATACAAAACAGGCTCATGGCCTTAACATCCTAGGCTCTCTGGCCTAACCATTGCATAAGCCTCCTAGCTTATTATAACTCAGTTCACCAGCCTAAAAAACATGTTTACAATTCATAATTACAACGGGGGCTCTGTCGGGGGATATTACAATCCCATCCCCTTATTTTTGCACTTTCCTTAGTGCAACTTGTTTATACATATATAATTCAAAAATTCTTCAAAAAGATCCAAGCTTTAGCTATTGGAATCCTATTATCCACCCGGTGCTCTACTTTCAAGCACCAATTCTGGTGTTCACACTGCAAATGAAACTCAATTGCTCTATTCCATAGATTTGCTTCAGGAAATCATTCAACTCATTTTCCCTTGTTACATGCTTGAATTAAACCTCATTGAAAGCACCGACTGGCTGTAGATCCATGATGTTCCACCCAGCCTTAGATCTCACTATTGATAAACTCTCAGCAGGGCTATGACTCCAAATACGTAAACACTCTGCTCATACACCTATTCATTCAGAAGCAACATTAGAACATACATGCAATATATATACAGAAAATTCTAATAACATTATAACATGTATACGAGATACACAACATACAATGAATAAAGAATTGATACTTATCTTTTGATTGAGAAGACCTCCATATAAACATGGTCTAGGCCAAGGTACCAAACCCCAACAACACTCCAAACAATGGTCTCTCTTCCCCACATGCCTGTCCCACCCTAGGAGTGTACACCTTCACTGTCACACAGTCCATCGGCTGATACACCTCCCTTTCCTTGGGATTCAACAACAGGCTGGACTGGAAGTCTCAGAGCACCGTGGCTCCAGGAGTTCCAGCTGCCCTCAGAGATTTCCAATCAACATATTCCCCGAGCTACTCTTTGTAGTCAACATTCTAACTTTAATCAACATCATCTCATCTGCATCACCCACATGAAGTTATCAAGAGAGAACATAAAAGAATTCATTTAGGAACTCAAACTTAGTTCAAAAGGGAATTCAACTTTTCCCCCAAACATGAAATTCTATTTCATAATTCTTCTTGGCTGCTGCCATATTATGAATGCAGCCTTCCTTGTGGTTTTCAACAGGCACCAACTTCATACCATTTTTCCTGCAATCCTTGATCTTGCATACAACCAACAAATTGTCAGTATTTGATGTACATCATAATTCAATTGCAATATGTACAAAATCTTATGCAGTGATCTTAGAACTCCCTGCACCTAGCAATTCAATCACAATTACCCAACAATTTAATAAAATAGAATGAATCGTCATTCTATGCATATGCATGTTCACAATAATATATGTAAGTTCATTACTTCTTTTTTCTGAACAAGAAAATTTATTGTAGTCAATGCTCATGTGACTACTTGACTTGTAACTTTCCTGTTGCAATGTCTAACACCTCTCTGAAATGTCCTCAACTTCATGAGTTAACAACATTTCAGTTGTTAGTAACAGTTATTTCCATGCAATAATATATATGCATGTACTTACAAAACACATTCAACCATTACATTTAGTATACAATTCTATCACTTGCTATGCATGAGTGCAATTCTCAATGCATACTTATTTAGTGCACCTTGCATTGAATTACATAATTCTCTTTATCTCAGTCATGTATCTCACCATCCATAAGTTGGAATTCTGGCCAATGTGTTGACACATTCTCCACACACTTCCTATTGTCTTCCCAATTAATTGGATGCCTTCCTTTTCGACCCAAACACTACACCAAGAATATAATTATGTGATGTTCATTAGTGTTAGAAAAAAGGTTGCAGTCCAAGTTTTATTTAAAGTTAGGATGCTTTTAGTACCTGTGTGGCTCATAACCTTTCCATATCCATACCTTGCCATATCCAACTATGTCCTGGTCTCACACATGACTAGCTTACTGACATTCATTCCTATAACAAGTTCTTATCTTTTATTTCTTTGGTTATTACCCCACAACCAAATTAACATGACATTCTACTATGTCAGTGTGTGCATTCAGAAGATAAAAAGCTTTGAATTAATACATGCTCCAACCTTTACCACATCTAGTGGTATGCATTCAAATAATATAATCACGTGATTTTATAAAATAACTCTGGCTAAGGAAATTCTTACCTAAATTGTTTTAAGCAATTATGCAATAAGAGTAATAAAAAATCATACATGTATGACTTACATTAATAAATTTGATGTTACCTGTATGGATGATGGTAGTAGAATCTTTCATGCTTCTTTTATCAAACCTATAACCAACCTTCAACTTTTTGTTGCTTCCTTCCATATGTAGCAACATCATCAACAACACTTGCAACATGAAAGAATTCTTTTTATGCTTATGGTTGTTCAACCAACCCCAATTCAACTATTCCTACCACAATTTCAACAACTTCTTTCTCCCTGTATCATATTTCTTGTTGTTCTTAGAGTTTTCGCTTCATCCTAGATTTTGAAATCTTCTTGTGCTCTCACTATAATCATTGTACATGATTAGTTCTTACCTGAGCACTTTCTAGCCAAACCACTCTTGGATGGTTTTGCATTTATAGTCCCAAACTAAGATGATATTAACCTTCAACTTTCATTAATTTATTGGATCCAACTATCCCAACTCGTACTTGGATGAATTAAATTCCAAACCAAGATTTTTTATAGACTTTGGATTCTTCAACATCTAGTTACTCTTCAGGACTGAAATTCTTCATCCCTTTTCTTGACGGAATACTTTAGTACTTGGGGTTTTCTTGCACTCTTCTCTTTCCTTTGCCAACTAGCCTCAAACTTGACTTGCCTAGCCAATCTCTAGCATACTGTAAGGATGCACATATGCCCCCTTTTCCAGTTGCATAGAATTAAATGAAAATCCTTCTTTTACCTTACCATCATAGATTCAAGTGATACCTCCAACCTCTTGGGTGGTCACTCATGGCTCTATGTCACTTAAGATGGATTCTTGTTAGGCACCATCGCCTCTGCATTCAAAACCATGCATAAAACCCCTTTTCTTCTTCTTGGTTCCTTATTGATTTCTCTTTAGAAGTCATTTCACTTTTAAATTATCCTTGACTTGATATCTCCATGCTCTTGTGGAAATAACTTCACACCTTCGAAGTGCATCAACAATCCTATACTATTCTAGCTTTCCTCCCTGGAGTGTTGACATGCATTCTTATTAGTTGAATATCTATCTCATGATTTCTTCTTCCATTATCTTAGGATGTTCATGGACTTGACTCCATCCAGGAGTTTTGCCTTACCTACTTTGCATACTTGCCACCACTTATTATGTTGATATTAGTTTTCAACAATCCATTATTATTTGGATTACTCTAATCCAACTCCTGCATGACCCAATTATATTTCCAGTCATGTTCTTTGAGTAACCTTGGATAGTTAATACCAACTTCTTTCTTGAAGAAATTTGATTTAGCCTTCTGACATGCATATTCAACTTCTCTCATGCCATATTTGATGACCTTCATGCCATGCATCTATTGTGCATTCTGATAGTAATAATGGAGGTGTTGTCTCCAATCTGTAGGGATGATCCTTGGAGATGTCACATCTTATCTCCAAACTCTTTCATATTCCATAAAACCTTCCTTCCTTATTCCCATTCTTTGCATCTCCATACGAACTTATGGTTCATGCATTATCATGTATTGCAGATGGCTTTCTCCACCTAGAATTCACATTTCATGTGAAAATATTGTCACCTAGACTGTCTTCCCAAAACAATAATTCCATTTGGGGTTTCCATGTTGCTTATTGAACCCAACATCTGATCCAATGAATTTTGAAAAATCTCAGATGTAGAATAAAGAATTTTCCCTGTCCTTCTTCCTTCTTTCTTCTATATGAAGACATCTCTAGAAATTTTTTTCTTTTAATGTAACCATTACATCTAGAATCCTCTTTCCGAGACCTTTCCAATGACGACTTCCTTGCTCAATTTTGAGCCTTGAGAAGAAAGCTACGATCCTTTAAAACTTGTGCTTCTTCTCTGATGCACTTCTTGTGCAACGATCTCTTTTCTCTGAGTTAATGGCTCTTATATCTTTGTTGGACCCTATCATAAAGTTCCCAAGTCTTCAATATTATTTTTATGTGGGTTCGAACCAGACGAAACCCACCCGTGTCCTTCCTATCCCCTTTTCCTTTCTTTAACACTATTTTTGGGCACTAGCCCCTTTTTTCCTTCATCCCTTAATTCACATGGGACCACGGCTGTGACGAGGTGCTAATAGTTGGGCACTTATCCAAAGTACGGAGATATACTGATCTATCTCCGGACTTTGAAGTGTCCTACCTCTTTGTCTCGTGATGAGCGTCGGCGAATACGCCATCAGGCTAAGATCTATCTTATACTCAATAATACCTTGTATCGGCGAGGTGTAGATTGTATCTTGCGTCGATGCCTTACTCATGAGGAGGCCGTCATAGTGCTCAACGATTGTCATACA
>JZKD02S2233886.1:76136-99296 GCA_000966675.3 Picea glauca
ATCCCGTTAATGAACCAGGGATTGGCACCTCGCTAATGCAGGTTTCTGGAGGATTTCCCATTTGTGGGAGATTAACCCCATAATTTTTAAAATTTTGATAGTGGGTGTGTTACAACTAGTGCATCTTACATATGTAAAATGATTGGTGTGTATATTACATTGTGCACTATAATGTCGTGTAACAATTAGGATAATAGTAACAACAATGGTAATGATATCATTGAAGGGAAGAATGTGTTTGTTGGCATTAGGAGCATCGATGCTTTTATTATAGGTATTTGCATTGTTGTGTAATACTCCTTAAAACACAAGTGCATAAATAAGAATGAAACACACCATTGCTTTCAAATGAATGCAATGCACTGATATGTTTCAGTGCTGAATTTTTCCATGTTGTAGGTATGCAAATACAACTTCTTGTTTCTTTAAACAAAATTTCAATTAATCATCAAAAAATCAAATATTTTTTTATAATAATATTGATTTTTATATTTTATTTATTGTGTTATTATATAACCATTACATTAATGTGTTGCATCGTTTAAACAAATATACTAGTTAATTACACTCGTGTTCATTGTAACAATGTAAATCATCCATATATTTAATAAGAAACATATCATTTTATGACACTGGACAATGCAATAGAATAATAAATTCATTTTATTATTTACAAGTAAGAAACCTTTTGTCATACAAAATGGGACAACATAAAGGTCCACAATAATCAAACTGTCGATAAATAATTGTTACAATTATTGGTAACATGTCATCATCCAATTGATACAATATGTCAACATTAAACAAATGTTTGATCTCCATAGACAAATGTTCAAAAAGATACAACTAGTAATATTCAATTTGGTGATCATCATTCATCGCTCGAATTACTATCGTTACTCGAGTTGCTTGCATGCCTCATTTCTTCATCACTTGCAAGGGATATTGCACTTGGGTAATTTGGAATGTTTTTTTGATTGACTTGATTTTGACATTCTGCATCTTCTTGTTCCATCAACAAACATATAAATAAAGTATACTGGATATATCTACATTTATAGTGTAATGTACATGATTATGTAAATTGAAAAGTGTATTGTAGCAGTGAGTGTTTCGTTAACAATACACATTCTTTAAAAGCCATGCTTCATGTTGTCTCTTAATACATCTTTTGTTGGATCCACACCATACTTTTTTTCTACGAATTTTGTATGCAATGATAAAGCATAGATATAATTAAATGTTTCTTTTTGTTCTATTAAATATAAAATAAGGGAAGTAAAAACAACATAGCTACTTACAAATTGTTCAATTAACTTTTGATACTCCAACATATACTCACAACCCATTCTTAATCCAATGTCAATCAAATTTTCAGATGGATCTTCTCTATATGTTATCACTTATTAGAAAAAAATCCATGGATACATCACACGAAATATGAAATCTTAAGTAAGGAAAACACAAGTACTGACAAACATTGCAATCAACCATTTTTTTCCTTGTCATTCCATCTTATATGTTGAATGGGTTCCATTTTTATTTATTTTTACAACAACAAAACAATTGAAAATTAGTATTTCATGTGATAATTAAACTCTTTCTACATTAAAAAAATCAATGATTACATACATTTGATGCAAGTTGTTGTAGGGATGGTTCCTCTTGTGATGCAATTATGCTCATTTCTTTGACCATCTCCTTGTACACTTTTTTTGACATCCCTACCAACTTGTTTTTTATATCACCTTGTTTGTCATTTAAAATTTATCAATCTTCCTGGAAAAAAAGAACAAGAAAAAAATGATTAATGTTTATAAGAAAATGGATATTGCAAAAATGTTAATTTGGTAATTTTTTGGACTAGTATATGCATATTATAGAAAAACATGCTAGCAATAATACTTTTTAAACAATTCTTTTTAGTTATTTTATGTTTTGACTATTTCAAGTCTCACAAGTATCACAAGTCTCAATGACCATTCTTCTAGCATTGATTCTTATAGTTTACACAAAACCCGATTCTTGGGGTCATTGGATTGATTCTTTTATTGTAAGTGAAAATAATGTCTATACGTTCTTTCCACTATATCTCCTGTAGTTTTATAAGAGAAAATTCCCCTTTCATTAACTTCCAACACCCTTCCAAATGAGTCGAGGAACAATTCATCAACATTTACATCCTTCGTAATTTTTATCTTCTTAGGACAAACTTCCATGTCATCATTGTCAATCCTTGCACAACATTCAAAAAATGCAAAATCAAATGTTTGAAACATGTTAGCTATTATTATTAACAAATGTACATCATTACTAAAAAGTCAAATAAAAAGTTCATATTGATTACCTTTTGATCCACCTAATTCCTATTTTTGTGACATTTCCATAAAGCTTCTACACTATTTTCCACTCAAATTCCAAACAATCTTATCGAGTTTCTTCGAGTTTTTTATCCACATGGCATGCATTATATAATACACATAATTTAAACTACAAATAATTCCAATATATTACTTTAATATTAAAACTTAAAAGAACTCGTCATGTTCTCTTCTTGGAATGTGTTTTCCTTGTGTACATTTCTATAAGTTTTTTTCCTTGATCTTTTATCAACCATATTCTATCAATAAAATCCATGCATAGTGAAATACATAAATCATGAAATATGTTTTACAAACTAAGTAAAGAATTCCATGCTAAAGCTATTTTTGGGTTAGGTAGTGCATTAAGTACTGTAATATGCACCAATGCACCTAATACAATGTTATGCACCAGTTCATCCTTACTATATAGTTCACACCACTAAATTCAAATATATGTTTTTGAAAGCAATGGCAAATGGTGCGCTTTGTAGAAAAAAACACACTAGTGTGTTTTTACTATAGAATGTGCATTGTGAATTACAAAAGCATTTTAAAAAAAATAGCGACATGGTTTGAGATCCAATGCAATGAATGATCCCAATCCAATAGATACCAAATCCCAATAAACAAATACACAGAACTAATAATTTTTTTCTAGGTTACAAATCTCAGGGAAACCCCCAAGTACTTGTTGAGAAAATGTTGTCATTGATGTCAAAGTAGCAGTGATGATGATGATGTGGCAATGATGATGATGATGTGGCAGTAATGATGAGGATGCAACAATGATGATGATGATTTGGTAGTGAAAAAGGGAGATTGCTTGAGTATTGAAGCCATGAAGCATGTCGACGTCGAGGGACTAGAGAGTCCCCAAAACCAACATCTCAACCTCTTGTGGGGCTAGGCAGGAAGAGATGGGAATGTCACCCTAGGTTTAAATCCCCCAACAAGAAAACACATTGAACTCCAGGCTCAATTTCCTCTAACCTACAGTTCAAGTGTGAATCCCTTTTCCTTGTATTTTTACTTTTTAACAATATTTTATTTTTATGTAATTTATAATTTTTATGTGTTTATGTGTGATTTTATACATTTGTAATAACAAAATTAAATCCTAAAAGAATTTAAACAATAAAGAAAATGCAACCAATAAGATTAAAGAATGAAATGTTTTCTTTTGTATTTAGTTTGGCAATAAGTAACTAAAACAAAAATAATCAAAAGTTAGGGAAAGTTAGTGATAAAGAAATGATTAAAAGAAGAATTTATTAAACAAGAAATTAATTTACTAACTACCAAAATTGAATATAAAACATGGTAAATAAATGGATATTTAATTTTCTTTAAGTCGAAATATGAGGAATTATAAAAACAAAATTAAAACAAATGAATAAAGGGAGTAACAAAAACCTTATACCTATAAATGAAAATGAAACAAATTTAGAGCGTTAATATTTAACAGAAAAAAAAATAAGAAACAAATTTAGAGCGTAAAGGATTTTGATCTCTAATTAAAATTTATCCCCATACAATTCTTGGAGTTCCGAGATTTACAAATCTTTGCATAGACTTGGGCCAGGTATTTGGTATTTAGCCATTCTAGAACAAGGTTACAATAGAAATACCAAGAGCGAAAGAAAGAAGAAATCTGAGCCAAAATGGAATGGAGTGATGGTGGTGATAACATAAGGTAAAGACCTGCATATCAGAAACTGATTAGCATTGAAATTAAATCAGGATTAAATACAACAAACTGACAATAAATCATTTCACCTTATAAAACCCAGCAAAGCTCATCCTCGTTTCGTCCATTCACTGCTTCGCAAGACCCCCTGTTGCCAAAAATCCCGTCAATCCCTACTGAAAGTAGAGGATGGATGATGAATCAAAAAGAAAAACCTCACTGCTCTCCAAGCATACCTCTCAACTGTTTTCTCTCCTAAATTTTCCTCCTTTTTGTTGGTTGTCTATTGTTCTTTTTATAAGGTTTAATGGTGGTTTGAGTAGTTAGGTCTAGTTTGAAATGAACTGGATGAAATGAACCAAGAACTGCCCGATTAATCCTCCATATAATTGATTAAAAAAAAACATGTGTCGATCTCGTGTTTGTGTTCCTGTTTTGTTGATTCCTTCTGGTCTGGATTGCCTTATAATCTGATCATATGCTTCTCCATCAAATCTAGGTTAATAATTTTCACAGGAAACCTCAATGCCTTCCTTCCATCCAACATTTAAGACCTACAGCACATGAGCCTCTGTCCCACAACCAACTTCATATGGTTTTTCATTATCATGCATTTCAATGCATGTGAAATTCAATACAACCTGATGTCTTTCCATCATTCTGGCAATGGGTCTGTATCTATCTCTTTCAACTAAGTTGTAATAGCCTGTTGTAAGCTTTGCAACATTATTCCTAGACTTGTACCACCAGTGAATTCCAGCAACCTTAGTTGCCAACTTGATCGTGCAGCCTTCAAATATTTTAGAGGCAGCTTCGATGATTTTGTCACTGTGTCTTAGAAACACAGTTGAGTACCACGTCAAAAAAAACCTTCCACAATATGTTGTACAAGATCCATCATTACAAAAGAAAGGTGTAGAATTTGGTTGGTTATTGTAATTGCCCACATCGTGAGGACTTGAAAATGTCCACTCTAGCTCTATGATACTTTCTGCAGCAGATTTCAATTCTAAGAGAAGATAATTTTCATAGCACTGAAATTCTCCAATTCCAGGGAATTTCCAACCCTGACTTTCAGGGTATGATGGATATCGCAATTCACCTCAATAGTGGTGCAGTCTTCAAGTACAGGTTTTTTATCCACACCAAAGGTAAGGCATTCCCTGTTCCATCTACCATCCTTATTTGTAAAGAAGATATTTGGATTTTCTTTACTAGTCTTCAGAACCCACATTGGAAAAGGAATGTTAATATTGTCACCAATGTTACCCCCACATTGATGAAAGGACATGATTACTTGTAGTTTAAAGCCACGTTCTTGGATAATATTGAATAAGGTTTTGTAGGAAAACCAATCATATTTCTTCGCTCCTTTTGCATCCACAATTCCCCGCCATACATCAACCATAAGTCCATCAACATGTACAGCCTTAAGGGCTTTTAGATTTGGTTTGAGAAGATTGATTTTTTGCAATATATTCTTCTTTGAGATAATGTCCAATGAAAGCATGACAAACACAGGGATGTAATGTGCCAGTAAAAATTTAGTTTATGTCTTAATAATGGGATCAAGAAACTTTTCTTCAACCTTAATCATATGAAATTCATGTCACGTGTTGAATGTATGCGAATTTTACTTTTCATAATATACATCCACCATAAGTGGATGACAAAATCATGGTATATTGGAAATGTAATTATAAATGCTCATTCAAATTCATAAATCTCTTCATCATGACATTATACCATCATACGTTTTCTCCACTTTTATATAAAAGGTGTTGTAATAAATTTTTTCTTTGAAATATCATATACCAACCAACCTTAAACACCCATTGTACAATGCCTTTTAAAATGATATGGTAATTTTTTTTAGGAAACTTATATCATAACTAAACTTCACTTATAAGATGTATATCTATACTAATTCTTTTCTTTTGATATGTGCTCTATTTCCACTAAGCATCTTATCAATCTCACATGTTATATCCACGACCGTTTGCATATTATATATGAGCCCTTAATATTGTTAAGAAAAAAATATAATATCCATAATGTAGGTTAACTTTTCCTTTATGAAGCTCTCTTCATAAAAGAAGCATGCATACTCTTTGTACCTTGTAATAAGATTCTTATGTCTCTTAGACACTTCATGGCTCATGAATATTCCACCATGCAAGTAATCATAAGCTAAATTTTGTTTCTCTTTGCCATGCCATATGTTAATAGTGATGTTTCTTCCAATATTTATTTCCATGTGCAGAAGGATGAACCTGTCCAAGACAAAATCTTACCAACGACCATGTCAATTGCAATGAATACTTATCTTAGTTTCAAAATATTTTTCATCACCGAATGTGTAGAAACTGTTGAGTGAAATGCACACAATATTTCTCAAGTAAATGCAAAAAAAAGAGTAGTCCTGGAAACTTCTTTGTCGGCTAAGTCTTGTTGACCGAAAATTGTCGTCAACATCTGCCAACCAACAGATGCACATCACTCATAGTGGCATGCAAGATTGAAACAATGAGATTATGATCCTGTGATTCTTTGAAAGAAAGGGGAAGGGTAAGGTAATGATAGGACTGAGGGTGACTCAATATAATACACGAAGAGGTCGATAGGGTTAGGTGGATCAGGTTATACAACAGGGGGAGACACGATGGAGGTCAAAGGATTCATGGATCGGGACTTCGTGGAATAATTCATGAAAAGTGGTAAGTATGAGGGGATTTGGTCATGTTGTATAACCCGAATGGACAAACTCTTTGGATCTTGACAAAATGATTATAAAGTCAGAAAACTTGGCATGGGTGTGTGTTGAGGGAAAAACCCAAGCTTAACACGGAGCATCCACAATGTGTATGCTAGAGCCGTCTCAAAATGGGGGGGGTGGAGAAAGGGAAAAAAGGAAGATGGGGATAGGACTGACGACTGTGACAAGTGAGGATGTCTCTCTTAGCAAGCACATAGTAGACAAGTGAGGAATTACGACAAAAGAAGGCGACTTGGTTCCCCTGCAAGTTTGTTGTCCACCAAAACAGATTTGGTCAATCGGTTAAAAATATACAGATAACATTTTAATATCACCAACCATTGCTCCAACACTTCTGACCATCAAAAGGGAAAAAAAGAAAAGAAAGCAAAAGAAACAGAATAAGAACAAAAGTGAGAAAATAACTAAATAATTGTGAATTCAACCAAAACTAATCTACCCCCTTTTGAAAAAAAAATATTGTTTTGTTTATTTATGTACAGAGGAAAAGAAAACCATTAGCTTGGACTCAGGTCAGATGAAATTTAGCGTAAAGGAATGTGTCGCCTGCTTTGCATGAGGATCTTATGATTTTGAAAAAATCACACGTGGAAGAACTGCTAACATGCCAACCAACAAATGTGTATGGTGAGGAGAAATAACTACTCAATACCCAAAAGAAATGGTCACCAACCTCTAAGACTTGCCAACCAACATATTATTTGCATTTAATACTGAAAGTATCGATTGAGTCAAATTTAGGATTTACGGTTTGTGTATCAAGGAGATGATCAATGAACTCATCAAACAAATTAGTATGATCTCTATGAATCTTTCCATCAGGAACGGGGTCGTCATGATTCAAAGAAGAGTCATAAAGTGGGTTCAAAAACATAGGGATGTCTTTAAAATAGTCATCTTCATTGAAGGAAAAAGTGAACCTAGGAGGGATATGCCTACTAGTGTCAAATTCTCTAACCTCTCTTGATTGAAACAATGGATTAACAATGATGTCATACAATTTAAGATCTTGATCAAACTCATGGAAATATTTACAAGCGGGCTCATCACATGTATCATGAAATTCATACGGGTATTCATCAACTTGTCTTGACCAGTCACTAGCATCATCAACAAATAAAAATGTGTCATAAATAGGTTTGACATGGTCAGAATTGATTTCTTCATTTGCATAATCAAATTTACCATCGTATGCATGCGGATAAGAAGCTTGAGATGACAAATGATCCTGGGATTGAGATTTTCCATAAGGTTTAAGAATGTTGGTATTTGGAATGTGGGAGGTGGGTTGATCCTCAAGCATCATGATATAATCGGTATTTTCTTCACATCCAAGCTCTTGACCACAATTAGTGAAGTTATTATAAGTGGGCCCTAGGAGAGAGGGCTCCCAAGATATACTCTCAGCATGATTTGAAGATTGAGATTCAAGAAGGAGCATGCGATCCTCTAAACTTTTGATGACGAGGATTAAAGAAGACAAATCTTTGTGCAAATCGTGAATACCAAAGGAGAAACTTGTTCTACGAATTTGCTCTTCGAAGTCGAGGCAAGTGGTTAGAGATAGCTCTAGGTTTTGAACATTCTTTTCTTCCAACCACCATCGGTGAAGAGTAGGTAGAAGTTCGTAGTAATGCAATAGGGCAACCAAGTTGGTAGGTCGAATGGACATAGGAATTGAATTATATAACTTGATAAACTTAAGGTTAAATGCAAGAATTCCTTCATTATCATTCATATGTAAATGATTAAATCTCTTAAGATGCTCATAAGGATTATCCAAATGCCCAAAGGTAGAAGTAAACCATAAGAAAGTTCAAACCATGTAGAGATGCATTCATTAGGAAGGTTGGCAAATAAAGAAGCAGCACTACCCTGAAGGGAATTCATGAACAATAGCATGAAACTATTATTATCGTTAACTCCAAGGATGATGTAGGCATTTAAAAATGTACGAAGATGTTCAACCACTGTAACAGTTCCACCACCATGAAATAAATGAAAATGTTGCTTGAATTTGTGAGGTAAGGGATTAATCGGGTGAACAAACTTCAAGGGGATGGGTACAAACCATGGGGAATAATTTAGGTCTTCTTCAAACTCAAAAAGCCCATACTTGTGAATGGATTTCCCAAGGTTAGTAGTTGAAACCACAGGGTTACAACCACCAAACAAGCTTCCAATCAGTTGATACATTGAGGTCGAGCAAAAATAAATGTAAATTTGAAAGAATTAAAACAAAACTAGGAAAGAACCATTGAACGGTCATCCCAAGTATGGTTGCCAAAAATATGTTGATGTCGACGGACTAGAGAGTCCCCAACACCAACATCTCAATCTCCCATGGGGCTAGGCGGGAAGAGACAAGAATGTCACCCTAGGTTTAAATCCCCCAACAAGAAAACACACTGAACTCCAGGCTCAATTTTCTCTAACCTACAGTCCAAGCGTGAATCCCTTTGCGTTGTATTTTTAATTTTTAACAATATTTGATTTTTATGTAATTTATAATTTGTATGCTTTTATGTGTGATTTTATACATTTGTAATAACAAAATTAAATCCTAAAAGAATTTAAACAACTAAATAAAATTCAACCAATAAGATTAAAGAATGAAATGTTTTCTTTTGTATTTAGTTTGGCAATAAGTAACTAAAAAAAAATAATCAAAAGTTAGGGAAAGTTAGTGCTGAAGTGAATGATTAAAAGAAGAATTTATTAAATAAGAAATTAATTTACTAACTACCAAAATTGATTATAAAACATGGTAAATAAATGGATATTTTAAATTTTCTTTAAGTCAAAATATGAGGAATTATAAAAAAAAAAACTAAAACAAATGAATAAAGGGAGTAACAAAAAACTTATACCTATAAACGGAAATGAAAGGAGCTTATGTACATCATGTTATAGAAGTCATGGTTCATTATTTTCTTTTGAATTTATTTCCCTTTTTTATTTTGAATTTAAGGTATTGAATTAATAAATATGGAGAAAGATAAGATTTAACAGAAAACAAATAAGAAACAAATTTAGAGCGTAAAGGATTTTCATCTCTAATTAAAATTTATCCCCATACAATTCTTGGAGTTCCGGGATTTACAAATATTTGCATAGACTTGAGCCAGGTATTTGGTCTTTAGCCATTCTAGAACAAGGTTACAATAGAAATACCAAGAGCGAAAGAAAGAAGAAAGTTGAGCCAAAATGGAATGGAGCGATGGTGGTGATAACACAAGGCGAGGACCTGCATATCAAAAATTGATTAGCACTGAAATGGAATCAGGCTTAAATACAACAAATTGACAAGAAATCATTTCACCTTATAAAACCCAGCAAATCTCATCCTCATTTCATCCATTCATTGCTTCACAAGACCCCCTGCTGCCAACAATCCTGTCAATCCCTGCTGAAAGTAGAGGATGGATGATGAATCAAAAAGAAAAACCTCACTACTCTCTAAGCATACCTCTCAATTTTTCTCTCTCCTAATTTTTCCTCCTTTTTGTTGGTTGTCTATTGTTCTTTTTATAAGGTTTCATGGTGGTTTGAGTAGTTAGGGTTAGTTTGAAACGAACTGGATGAAACGAACCAAGAACCGCCCAATTAATCATCCATATAATTGATAATAAAAAAATTATGTTTCGATATCAAGTTTGTGTTCCTGTTTTGTTGAATCCTTCTGGTCTGGATTGCCTTATAATCTGATCATATGCTTCTCCATCAAATCTAGGTAAATCATTTTCACAAAAAACCTCAATGCCTTCCTTCCATCCAGCATTTAAGACCTGTCGCACAAGAGCCTCTGGCCCACAACCAGCTTCAGATGGTTGTTCATTATTCTGCATTTCAATGCATGTGAAATTCAATATAACTCGATGTCTTGCTAGCATTCTAGCAATGGGTGTGTATCCGCCTCTTTCAGCTAAGTTGTAATGGCCTGTTGTAAGCTCTACAACATGATTCCCAGACTTGTACCACCAATGAATTCCAGCAACCTTAGCTTCCAAATTTATCGTACAGCCTTCAAATATTTTAGAAAGGCATCTTCGATGATTCTGTCATTGTGTCTTAACAACACAGTTGAGTACCACGTTAGAAAAAACCTTCCACAATTTGTTGTACAATATCCATCGTTACAAAAGAAAGGAGTAGAATTTGGTTGGTCATTGTAATTTATCGCATCGTGAGGACTTGAAAATACCCACTCTAGATCTCTGATACTTTATGCAGCAGATTTTAATTTTGAGAGAAGATAATTTTCATAGCACTGAAATTTTCCAATTTCAGGGAACTTCCAACCCTAACTTTTAGGGTATGATGTATATCACAATTCACCTCAATATCCATGCGAACTTCAAGTACAAGTTTGTCATCCACACCAAAGGTAAGGCATTCCATGTTCTGTCTACCATCCTTATTTGCAAAGAAGATATTTGGATTTTCTTTACCAATCTTCAAAACCCACATTGGTAAAGGAATGTTAATATTGTCACCAATGTTGCCCCCACGTTGATGAAAGGACATGATTGCTTGTAGTTTAAAGCCACGTTCCTGGATAATATTGAATAAGGTTTTGTAGGCAGACCAATCATATTTATTCGGTCCTTCTGCCTCCACAATTCCCCACCATACATCAACCATAAGTCCATCAACATGTGCATCCTTAAGGAATTCTATATTTTCTTTGAGAATATTGTGTTTTTGCAGTATATTCTTCTTTGAGATAATGTCCAGTGAAAGCATGAAAAACATAGGGATGTAATGTGCTAGTATAAATTCAATTTCTGTCTTAATAATGGGATCAAGGAATTTTTCTTCAACCTTAATCATGTGAAATTCATGTCACGTGTTGAATGTATGCGACTTTTACTTTTCATAATATACATCCACCATACGTGGATGAAAAAATCACGGTATATTGGAAATGTAATTATAAATGCCCATTCAAATTCATAAATCCCTTCATCATACCATCATATGTTTTCTCCATTTTTATATAAAATGTGTTGTAATAACTTTTTTCTTTGAAATATCATATACCAACCAACCTTAAACACCCCTTGTACCATGCCTTTTAAAATGATATGGTAAATAATTTTTAGGAAACTTATATCATACTAAACTTCACTTATAAGATGTATATCTATACTAATGTTTTTCTTTTGATATTTTCTCTATTTCCACTAAGCATCTTATCAATCTCACATGTTATATTGACAAATTTTTTCATATGATATATGAGCTCTTAATATTGTTAAGAAAACAATATAATATCCATAATGTAGGTTAAATTTTCCTTTATGAAGCTCTCCTAATAAAATAAGAATGCATACTCTTTGTACCTTGTAATAAGATTCTTATGTCTCTTAAACACTTCATGGCTCATGAATATTCCACCATGCAAGTAATCATAAGCCAAATTTTGTTTCTCTTCGCCATGTCATATGTTGATAGTTATGTTTATTCTAATATTTATTTCCATGTGCAGAAGGACAAACATGTCCAAGACAAAAAGTGACCAATGACCATGTCAATTGCAACGATACTTATCGTAGTTTCAAAATATTTTTCATCATCGAATGTGTAGAAACCGTTGAGTGAGATGCACACAATATTTCTCAAGTAAATGCAAAAAAAAAAGAGTTGTCCTGGAAACTTATTTTTCGGCTAAGTCTTGTTGACCGAAAATCGTCGTCAACAAAGCCAACTGGAGAGGCTTTGAAGCCATAAATCCAAGAGATTGCAGATATTCTCTTCGGGAAGAGAGATCATGGTAAGAAGATCTTCAGTAAAAGTAGTAATTGATTTTGCAGTATATGATTTGTAGACAGAAGGAGTTCAACAAGAGATACTGGACAGAGTGAAAAGGATTACAATAGTGTAGACCTAAAAGAATATTGGTTTTGGGGTTTTGAACTGTGTCAAGAACCACAATACATATAATGAAGGATCGTTGAAAATAAGTTAATATTGATCAAGGTCAAGTTGAAGATTCAATCAGAGTAGAATCAAGAATGAATCAGAGTTTGAATTATGTCATGTGTACAGGTGAATCGAGGGTCAAATACCTTCAATGAACAAAATTAAATCCCTTGACAGGCACCAAGGAACATTGACCATTGGATCAAGTCCACATTTAAATTGTATCCATTGATTATATCGGGCCAAGTTTGCTTGTGTTTTGAAAAGGGACGGTTGAGATTAGATCGGGACGAACCCTTTCCAAAACCAATGACCAAGATCAATCATGGATATTGTTGTATCATCAGTGAATTGTATCGTCGGGGATTTGTTACAGTGGGATTCAAGCTTCACAGGACAGTCGACGATGATAAAGAAGAAGAGATCTTGATAGCCAACAACGACCATGAGATCATCGATGACGATAAAGGTAAGAAAATCAATGGTGTATGCAGTGATAAGATCAACGATTCAGAAGAAAGGCTCATGGCAGCATTTTATTAGAGAAAAAGTTTCARAGTGGGTACCATTTCATCGAAGTCCAAATTTCGTTGGGGTAGTTTACATTGAGACATTCCAATAGAAAATTATGACAATGTTTCTCTAGCCCTTGGTTTTGGCACTAAGTCATATGGAGAATTAGTGCCCGTATATCAGGGCCGAAAATTTTGGAGAGGTTATGTAGTAGGATAAGAGGGATTCCAACGACGATGAAAGTATACAAGATCCAACGACAACCATTGATTTGGAACGGTAAGTGGATCTCCATTGTTCGTCATCGATGGTCGAAGTGGAATATGTTACCAGTCATAAACATACTCTGATGACGATGAAGAACTATGTGGTCAAGATGCCAACATGGAAGCCAGAGTAGCCATGGAGTGACATGTGTCAATGTATGATTATGTAGGAAAAAAGTGGGTCCATTTAGGCACGAGGAAATATCATCCATTGAAGTTGAGTGAATCTTCATTGTTCTTCAGTGAAGCAACATTGAAGGTTCCCATGCACTTGTTGTCTCGAAGACAATGATTGTTATCCTTGGTGGAAAAGGAGAGAATAGATCGATGGTTATGATCAAACAAAGAGATGATCGTAGGGTTGCTAAGTGATGAGTTCATGTTGTGTATTTTGGTGGAAAAAGAAAATATCAAAGGTCGTGATATATCTAGGGTAAGATCTGACGGTTGTTGTGCATCGTTATCCCGATGATCCTGATATCAAGGAAACAATCGATGAATGAGATCAAATCTAGACCAAATCTAACGACGGTTGAGTGGTAAGAGAGTATAATTAAATATTGAGGTCCCGGAGGTCCTGGTGAATAAATCAATGGTCGAGATTTATTCGAGGATTTGATTGGATGGTTTCTATGTAATCAAGGTTTATATTTCCATCAAAGTGATCATATATACGGTGGGTATTCAGTCCGAGGATTGATTGGAAGACTACTAAGCTCATGGTTCATACTCTGTCTGGAGTGAAAATCTCATGAAACAGAAGGGAACCCAGGCTGGTTTTTGTGGAGGATATTTGGAGCATGATTTTGAGAAAGAAGTAAAGGGAGTTGGAGCCAACGCCATCAAACTTCATATGTGGAAAAATGATTGAGTACACAAGTTGTATAAATAAACATGCCTAAATCAGACTCGGTGGGGATTAGAAGTGAGTGAGTGGTGAGCTCTGAGACTCTCAAGTGTGAAAAGGATGGAAGTGTGAGGATTCCTGAAGTTGCAAAACTAAAAGAGGAACAATATGTGTGAGTCTGAGGGGATCTGATGCTCATATGTCTGAGGATTCCGAAAATGAAGGGAAGATAATGTAATTGTCTCAGGGAGTGAATCAATGCATAGGAGAAGTGGATCATTTGAAGAGAAGAGTTGAGGTTCTGAGGTCTGAGGATATCAGAAAATTCAAGACGGAGAAAACAATAGATTATTTACTGCAGGGTGGCAGGGTGGTGCAAGGGAGATGATCGGTGTCCTTATCTTCTCAACAAGTTGGTGCCTGGCACGTTGGTACCTACAAACTCTATTGTTGAGTTGGTGCTCATTCAAGGGGATTGGTGTCCCTTGTAGGTTGGTGCGTGCACACATCATTGAGTTGGTGCTCAATCAAGGGGATTGGTGTCCCCTGTAAGTTGGTGCTCCACACATGTTGAGTTGGTGCTCAGTCAAAGGGATTGGTGTCCCCTACAAGTTGGTGCTCAATCAAGGGGATTGGTGTCGCCTACAAGTTGGTGCCTACACATATTATTGAGTTGGATCTCAACCGAGGAGATTGGTGTCTCATGCAGTTTGGTTCCTACAAGATTTGTAATCGTAGGTTGGTGCCTACAAGATCTTGTAAAGAATTTTTTGTGGTTTTCTCCCATTTGGGTTTCCACGTTAAATATATGTGTACTATGTTATTGTGTTTATTTTCTACATTTGATCATTTAATGACTAATTAAAGTGGTAAAGAGAAAAAGATCCCCCCCTCTTAGTATCAGTGTAAAGAGGATCAGTAAAAACAATTACAAGTGAAAGAATGTTATTCTTTGCTGCTTGGAAAAATCAGTGTATACCAAATTCATACATTGTGCCTCAGCAAAATAAATGTGGGATAAATTACAGAAAATTTATGAAGGAGATGCCAAGTTCAAGAGGGAAAAGTTACAAATTTATAGAGGATAATTCGAGACTCTCAAGATGAATTAAGAAGAGATTATTGCATCATATTTTCTTCGTGTGGATGAGGTTTTCAACTCTATCATAGGATTAGGAGAAGATATTTAAGAAGCCATTATTTTGAAAAAAGTGCTTAGGTCACCTCCCTCGAGATTTAATCCCAATATATCTACCATTGAAGAAATGAAGGACTAGAGAAGCTAACAATGGATGAGTTGCATGGAATCCTAATTGCAAATGAAATGAGGATAGAACGGGATAATCTGGGAAGAGCATCAAGGAAGGAAGAAGCCTTCAAGGCATCAATGAGGATAAAGATAGAAGAATGCAAGATAAGTGATTACTCATATAGAAAACTGGATGGGGAAGGAGATGAATTTATCAGAAAGCTCAAAAGAAGATACAAAGGTAAGCTTCCCTTCAAATTTTTTAATTGTGAAAAAGTAGGACACTTTTCCCATAAATTTCCTTATGAAAAAAATGGAAATGGAAATATGAAAGAAGATTATGGTTTCAAGGAGTACAACAAAGGGAAGACTGAAAAGAAGAAAAAATTCTACAGACAAAAGAAGAATCTATATACCAATGAAGAAAATAACTCTTCAGATGATAGTGACAGTGAAACAGAATAAATTATCTTTATGGGTCTAGAAACACAAACATATTGAGACACAGATTCAACTGAAGAAGAGAATCCTGACAAGGATGCAGAAGTAGATCTTGAAGCAGAATGCTTTAGTTCCCTAGAATAAATAGACAGACTCAAAGAAAGGAATAGAAAGTAGAAAAATGAACTGCAAAAATATAAAGAGAAGGAATATGACGTTAAAGAAATAGAGAAGACAATAATTATCCTAAAGTTTCAAGTAGAAGAGGGAAAGAAAGTTGAAGAAGTTTTAAAATCCCAACTAAAAGAGAAAGAAAATATCTACAACACTCTAGAATCTAAAGAAGTCTATCTGAGAAAGGAGTTGGAAAGAACGCCCACCCACATAAAGTTTTAGAAGAGCTCCACAACCTTGAAAGAAATCCTAAATCATCAAAGATCATTGTTTGACAAAACTGGTCTTGGATACAATAAAGGGAAAGAAGTTGCCAATGAAGAAGCCTCAACCTATTCAAAATAGTCAATTGAAGAAAGAACCAAGAATTATGTTGATAGACTCAGAAACTCTATCAAAGTTGAAGACAATAGGAAGGAAGAACAATATGTTCCACATAGGACAAATTCTCCTCACGAGGATGGAATCTGGAAGATTTTCCCATCAAGATGGAATCACACAACCAGGTATCAAAATCCTTTCTTTGGCTATTGTTATTCCTGTAATGGCTTTGGTTATAAAGTTATAGATTGTAGAACAAATGTAAGAGGCGATCCTATGAGGAACAAAAACCAAGATACCCATGGATTCTCAAGAAGAAATTATAATTCATTTTTCCCTTTTCTTAACTATAACATCATATGTTATAACTGCAATAATTTCAGACATATAGCAAAATTTTGCAGAAGTAATTTCAAGAAAAATCAAAGAAAGGAAGCCCCAACAATCATGAAAATAAATTAGGAACAAAAGAAATAAAAATCCATGTTCGTTCAAGCTGCACTTCGTGCACAAAAGAGTGAGGATAAGTGGGTTGTTGATAGTGGGTTCTCTAGTCACATGACAGGAGATAGAACAAATTTTATCACCCTGAAGAAAAATGAAGGCAGTGTTACCTTTGGAGACAATGGAAAATAAAAAATAATTGGAAAAGGCACTCTCAATATTGACAATGGAAGAGCTAAAGTTGAAAAGGTTATGTGTGTTGAAAACTTAAAATATAATCTTCTTAGTGTAATTTAGATGTGTTACCAAGGACATACTCTTACATTCTTGATTAAATTAATTAAGAAAAATGATTCATGGGAAAGATAGATGAAATTTGGTTGTGGCATAAAAGAATGGGTGGGTCATATGAACTTTGACAACTTGGTAAAAATCAATACCAAACAACTAGTAAGAGATATGCCAAAGATCACAAAACCCTCAAGTACTATTTGCAAACAATGTCAGCATGGAAAACAATCAATGGTGAGATTTAAGACAAAGCAATATGAAACATTCAAGCCATTGGAACTTGTGTATACAGATCTTTGTGGACCAGCAAGAAAAAAAATCCTGCAAGGAGAAAGCTACTTTATGTTTCTTATTGGTGATTATACAAGAATGACTTGGGTTTCCTTTCTCAAAAATAAATCTGAGGCATTTGAAAATTTCAAATCAATCAAAGCTTTAGTTGATAATGAGACTGATATGAAAATCAAATGCTTAAGATTGGATAATGGAGGTGAGTTCACATCCAATGAATTAGAAGAATTCTGTGAAAACCATGGAATAAAAAGATAGTATTCAGCTGCAAGAAACCCTCAACAAAATGCAGTAGTTGAAAGGAAAAATAAGCATGTACAAGAAATCCCCAGGACAATGTTAAATGAAGCAAAATTGTCAGATAACTTTTGGAGAGAAGCAGTTTACACTATTGTGTACATTCTAAATAGAGGGAATATCATAGTCAATTGTGAAAAAACACCCTATGAACGATGGAAAGGTCGACTAGCATCTTTCAAACACTTCAAAATCTTTGGAAGCAAGTGTTACATCAAACGAGAAGATGAGGATATAGAAAAGTTTGACTCAAGAGAATATGAAAGATTTTTTCTTGGATATTTATCAAGAAGAAAAGCCTATATATGCTACAACAAAAGACTGGGGAAAATTGTTGAAAGCGTTAATGTAAGAGTAGATGAAGAACTACCACACAAGAACAAACTGGATGCGGAAGAAATGGATTGCAACAAAGAATAAGAAGAAGCATATGAAGAAGAAGAAAAACCAGAAAATGAAGAAGAAGAGGAAGAAGAAGAAAAAAAACACCAAGATACACAAACACCATCTAAGTTTGTACAAAAAAAACATCCAGAAAACTTAATTCTTAGTTATAAAAATGCTAAGACTCTGACTAGGAGAAAACTGGAAAAGAGTTTTGAACAGATGAATCCCTCTTTACCATCCAAAGTAGAACCTAAATGCTTTGCAGAAGCCCGTAATGATCAACATTGGATGAATGTTATGGAAGAAGAGTTAAATCAGAATGAGAAAAATGAGACATGGGAACTTGTCCCAAAACCCAAAGATAAAAATGTGATTGGTACAAAATGGGTATTCAAGAATAAGCTAAATGAAGATGGAAAAGTAGTAATAAATAAAGGAAGATTGGTCTATAAAGGGTATTCTCAAGTAGAATTTATTGACTTTGAAGAAACACTTTGTCATGTTGCAAGGCTAGAATCTGTTATAATGTTTCTGGCATTTGCAAGCTTTAAGAATTTTAAGGTGTATCAAATGGATGTCAATTCATCATTTCTGAATGGAGATTTAGAGGAATAAGTGTACATGGAATAGCATGAAGAGTTCCTATTTTTAGAAAATGAAGATTGTGTTTGTAGATTGAAGAAAGAACTTTATGGATTAAAGAAATCCCCCAGAGCATGGTATTCAAGACTTGAAAAGTACTTGCAACAACAAGGCTTTAAAAGAGGAACAACAGATAGAAATATTTACATCAAAATAGATAATATAAAGATGTTGATTATTGTAGTTTGTGTGGATGATAGTATTTTTGGAAGTAGTGTTGATGAAATGAACCAAAAGTTTTCAGAAGAAATGCAAAAGGAATTTGAGGTCTATGCTTGGAGAATTGTCATTCTTTTTGGGACTGCAGATTACTCAAACCAACAAAGGAATAATAATTTCCTAGACCAAATTTATCAAAGAGTTGTTAAAGAAAATTGAAATGGAAGACCTTAAACCTATTAGCACACCCATGGTCATTGGTTGTAAGCTAAGCAAGGAAGATGAATCCAAGGAAATTGATCAAACCCTATACATATCAATGATAAGCGGCCTACTTTATGTGACAGCCTCGAGGCCAGATATAATGCAGGTAGTAGGGTTAGTTGGAAGGTTTCAAGCTGCACCTAAGAAAATACATGTACAGGTAGTCAAAAGAATATTAACATATTTGAAAGGCACGTTGGACCTTGGTTTGTGGTATCCCACAAGCAAAGAATTCACTTTGGCATATTACACAGATGCAGATTGAGCAGGCGGTTTGGATGATAGAAAAAGCACTAGTGGTGGAGAATTCTTTCTAGGAAATAGCTTGGTGTCATGGTTAAACAAGAAGAAATCATAAATTTCTCTATCCACAACAGAAGAAGAATACATTGCAACAACAACTTGTTGTACATAGGTCCTCTGGATGAAACAAACATTGAAAGAGATTCAGGTAGAATATGATAGCCCATATCAATTCTATGTTACAATATCAATGCAATAAAAATATCTAAGAATCCAATCATGCATTCAAAAACAAAACACATTCCAATCAAGTATCACTTCTTGATAGAGAAAGTCACATAACAAAATTTCAAACTGGAGTATATTGGCTCAAAAGAATAGATTGTTGATATATTTACAAAAAATCTTCCTAGTGAAGTATTTGAGTATCTTAGACAAAAATTGGGGGTGGTCACTATGCCCTCCAATCACTAAATCACTATAGGAAGAGAATCATCTCATGGGGAGCTACAGAAAGAGAGAAGGGCACGGGCTTGGGGGGAGTAGTTGAAAGACAAGAAGATTTTTCGGTGCAGTGAAGAAATTTTAGAATACAATATTCATTTGCCATTGATGTAAAAGGGGGAGAGTACAGAGAAAGGGGGAGATTTGCATAAAAGTGAGACTTGCAGGAAGCAGTCCCTTAGAAGAGAAAAAAATGATGAGATCTATGGTTGCATAGATCATAAGAGTTTAGTTTCAGATTAGGTTGCCATGATGATGGTGTGGCAATGATGATGATGATGTGGAAATAATGATAAGGATGCAACAGTGATGATGATGATGATGTGGTAGTGAAAAGGGAAGATTGTTTGAGTATTGAAGACATGAAGCCAAGTGAAGAAGCCTTGAATCCATACAGCCAAGAGATTGCAAATATTCTCTTTGGGAAGAGAGATCGTGGTAAGAAGATATTCAGTAAAAGCAGTAATAGATGATTTGTAGATGGAAGGAGTTCATCAAGATATATTGGACATAGTGAAAAGGATTACAACAGTGTAGACCTGAATGAATATTGGTTTTGGGGTTCTAAATTGTTTCAAGAACCACAATCCAAAGAATGAAGGAGCGTTGAACCTGAGTTAAGATCGATCGAGGTCGAGTTGAAAATTAAATTGGAGTAGAATCAAGAATGAATCAAAGTTTGAATTATGTCCTCTGTACAGAGGAATCGAGGGTTGGATACCTTCAATGAACAGAGTTAAATCCCTTTCTAGGCACCAAGGAACAACGACCATTGGATCAAGTCTACAGTTAAATCACAGCCATCAATTATATCAGGCCAAGTTTTTGTGTGTTTTGAAAAGGGACGGTTGAGATTAGATTGGGGTGAACCCTTTCCAAAACCAATGATCGAGATCAATTGTGGATATTGTTGTATCGTTGCCGAATTGTATCATCGGGGATTTGTTATGTCGTGACTCAAGATTCACAGGACAACTGACGATGATAAAGCAGAAGAGATCTTGATTGTCGATGATGACCATGAGATCACCGATGACGATAAAGGTAAGCAAACCAATGGTGTATGCAATGATAATATCAACGGTTTGGGAGAAAGGCTTGTAGAAGTATTTTTTTGGAGTGGAAGTTTCGGAGTGGGTCCTAGTTCATCGAAGTCCAAAGTTCATTGGGGTAGTGTACATTGAGACACTCCAATAGAAAATTCTGACGACGATGCTCTAGCCCTTGGTTTTGGCACATGGTCATATAGAGAATTAGCACCTATATATCGGGGCCAAAAATTTTGGAGAGGTTCTACAACAGGATAAGAGGGATTCCAACGACGATGAAAGTCTACAAGATCCAACAATAGCCATTGAATTGGCACAGTGATTGGATTTCCATCGTTCATCGATGATGGTTGAAGTGGACTATGTTACCAATCATAAACATACTCCAATGATGATGAAGGACTACATGACCAGGATGCCAACATGGTAGCCAGAGTGTCCCTGGAGTGACATGGGTCAATGTATGATTGTGCGGGATGAAAGTGGGTCCAGTTGAGCATGAGGAAATCCCATCCATTGAATTTGAGTGGATCTACATCGTTCGTTAGAGAAGCAACATCGAAGGTTCCCATGCACTTGTTGTCCCGACGACGACGATCATTGGCCCTAGTGGAAAAGGAGAGAATATATTGATGGTTTTGATCAAACGAAGAGACGATCATATGATTGTTAAGCGATGAGGCCATGTTGTGTATTTTGGTGGACAAAGAAAATATCAAAGGTCATGATCTATGCAGGGGAAGATCCAATGGTTGATTTGCATCAGTACCCCGTTGATCCCGATATCAAGGAAACAATCGATGGACGAGATCAAATCTAGACCAAATCTAACAGTGGCTGAGTGGTAAAAGAGTATAATTAAATATTGAGCTCTCGGAGGTCTCGATGAATAAATCATTTGATTTATTCGAGAATTATTCGAGAATTTGGTTGGACAGTTGCTATGTGATCAAGTTTTATACTACCATCAGAGTGTGTAGATATATGGTGGGTATTCAGTTCAAGGATTGATCGAACGACTATTGAGCATCATGGTTCATACTCTATCTGGAGAGAAAATCCCATGCAATAGAAGGGAACCTAGACCAATTTTTGTGGAGGATCTTTGGAGCCCAATTTTGAGAAAGAAGCAAAGGGAATTGGAGTTAACCCCATCAAAATTTGTATGTGGAAAAATGATTGAGCACATGAGTTGTATAAATAAACATGCCTAAATCATACCCGGTGGGGATTAGAAGTGAGTGAGTGGTGAGATCTAAGAATCTCAATTGTGAGTGTGTAAAAAGGATGGGAGAGTGAGGATTTATGAAGTTGTAGAACTAAAAGAGGAACATTATGTGTGAGTGAGAGGAGCTCTGATGCTCACAGGTCCGAGGATTCTAAAAATGAAGGGAAGATAATGTAATCGTCTCAGGGAGTGAATCAATGCATAGGAGAAGTGGATTGTGGGAATAGAATCATTGAGGTTCTGAGGTATGAGGATATCAAAAAATTCAAGATAGAGAAAACAATAGCTTATTTATTTTAGGGTGGCAGGGTGATGCAAGGGACAGGATCGGTGTCCTCATATTCTCAACAGGTTGGTTCCTAGTAGGTTTTTACCTACAAACTATATTACTGAGTTGGTTCTCATTCAAGGGGATTGGTGTCCCCTACAAATTTGTTCCTGCACACATTGTTGAGTTGGTGCTTAGTCAAGTGGATTTGTGTCCCTTGCAAGTTGGTGCCTACACACATTGTTGAGTTGATGCTCAATCAAGGGGATTGGTATCCTCTGCACACATTGTTGATTTGGAGCTCAACCAAGGAGATTGGTGTCTCCTGTAGGTTGGTTCCTGCAAGCTTTGTAATCGTAGATTGGTGCCTACAAGATCTTGTAAATAATTTTGTGTGGTTTTCTCCCATTTGGGTTTCCATGTTAAATATATGTACTATGTTATTGTGTTGATTTTCTGCATTTGATTATTTAATGACTAATTAAAGTGGTAAAGAGAAAAATATTGTTAAAATTTGTCCAATATTGATTC
>JZKD02S2233886.1:109028-173377 GCA_000966675.3 Picea glauca
AGAGATTCTTGTGATGTTGCTTGCAGAGTTTGTCCATTTTCTTAGTTTCAATATCACTCCATCTATCTTTTCTTCTTGATTTGTAACTATTTTGTAATAGAATTCATCCTCTATTGGATGCTTTGTTGCAGAATGGCTATAGGTTGTTTCTTGCAGAGATCAAGGTTGAGAATTCGTCCTTTGCTAGATGCTCTGTCCCAACCATCTCTTTCCACTAATTTGTGCTTGGAATTCACTCATCGCTAAGTGCTCCTTGTGTATTGATATGTTTTCTCTTTATTATGTTGCCATAATTTTATAAATCCTTCTCTTTGTAATCAACTTCTATCTCGCCTCTACTCCATTGATTTCCATTGTCGAAACAATCTTGCTATTTTCTTGATCATTTGACTCCATGCCCAATGAAATACCTCTCAGTCCAACCCATCAACCCTAAAAACCTAAAAACTTTCTATTACCCACAGATCTACCTATTGTTAATACTATTGGATATCCTATCATGACATATATTCGAGAGATCCCTCTTGGGTTGGAAGGGGAAGCTTCTAATCAAAAGTGGTTTGTGGTTATCTCGGAATTTACTTGCACGCAGCCCAAATCAAGTTCTGAGTAATAACTTATTTTTTTCATTTAAAATGTGCTAAGGCTTGGCTCTATTACAGCCTAAAACCAACTCTTGTGACAACATTTTCTGGCGTCGTTGTCAAGGATGGAGGAACAAAGCTATCTTCCCTGGGATACGACAAAAATTTTAGATCTATTCCTTGAAGGTGAACAAGGGATAGGCATTCAATTGGCTGTGATCATTCACCTGGCGACTCCTTGGTTCGAAGACTCTACATGATTCACTGGCGACTCCACTGGTCTCAAAATGTTGAATCCATTCGCTTCTCGGATTGTTGCAAGGTTTGCTCCTCTGGACTTTACAAATGTTTATGGTTTTCCAAACACTATTCCAGACATTAAATTTTGGGAAGATGTCCTTCCTAAATTTGGAGAATATGCGGATGAAAATCTTGCTCAACACTTGTTTGAATTCCACAAGCTCATGGATGAATTAAATATACATCATGAAGATGTCCTCATGAAATTGTTTATTTTTTCGTTGGAAAGAGATGCTAGAATCTGGTATAAATCTTTACCTCATTCCAGTATTCCTTCATTAAAAGATTTTCACATACTTTTTCATCAACATTGTAAAAGAATCTATTCAGCTGAAGTACTTTTTGAAGATTGCTGCAACATAAAATGCATAAGACAAACAATTCAAACACGTCTTCTTGAAGAAGAGGAAGGAATATCAAAAATTTCTCAAGTCGATGAAGATAATCAATATGAAGAAGAGTTGGTTGATAAAGAAGTAGGATATGATAGCTCTTGTGATCACATTCAAGAAGAAGATATTCAGCATCATGGTCAACCTGCAGAAGAGAAAGAAAACAATAGTTGCTTGATCCAGAAATTACACAAACGACCTCCTCCTTTAACAGAAGAAGAAATATATCTTCTCCTGAACAGTCATGTTGTAACCCCTGCTTACACAGATTTGTTGCATCCACACAGTTTTGAATATCTTGTAGACTCTGTTTTGTTTCATGAAAAAGAGGTGGTTGTCATGTTTAACAATCCTGAAGAATGTTTGGTGTTCAAGGATGATTTATGTTTAGATGTAAAGGTTGTCGATGATGAGGAAGACAGTGATATTTTTCTAAATCTGTTTCAAGATCAGATTGGTGATTTTTCAATGCAGAAACCTTCAGGATTTTATTCTAATTTTCCAGTATTTGATAAATATAGTGATGATGAAGAGGATTTTAAAGATTTGTTGTCTAATGAAATTTCATCAAATCCTATTTATCAACTAAAAGATTATCAAAAAAGTATGAATGCTATGGTTGAAAATAAATATGAATCTGTTGTTCAAGAGTCCAATGAAGATCCTTTTAACTTTGATACATCCTCTAAAGATATCATTGTTGGAGAGGGTGATCAGAAATTTTTCCATGATGCATATTTCCAGACTCAGTTTTCATTTGATCATTATCAAGATAGTAATGTAGGAAATGAAGAACATATCTTTTCTTCTCTCTTAAAAATTGTCAGTTGTAATAGGCCAACATATCATAGTCATGAATTCAGATTACAAGGATATGACGAAGGAGAGAAGTCAAGTTCAGATCAGCAGTTGATCATGCATGTTTCCCCAACAAATATTGAGAAGTCCACATTTAACATTCAGATCAGTAAAGGCAGTCAGCAACAACATTTCAGTCAGTTGGAACAGCAACAAAATGAGGTATCTCTATGTGACTTTTACGATCCAGTAGCAGTTTATATGGAGTCAATATGGAGCACTGAATTTTTTATTTCCGACTTCTTGAAGTCTGAATTTCAAAACTATAAGTACCTGCTCCCATGACATGTTTTAAAATTTGCAGCTGCTCCTGTCATTTTTTTTCTCAAAGATGGAAGTATAATTAAGTTTGTTAGTCGGATACTCGCTTGGTTGATTTGGAATTTTTCCTATACTTGAACAAAATAGTGATATCAGTTAGAGTAGGTGATGTATATAAATAAGCTTGACTTTGAGCACTAGAGTACAACAGTGGTTTTCAGTATGTTTCCGGTTTAGTTTGGAATCTAGTATGATTTTGTTTTAAAGCATTACGACTCCATAGCCCAATGAATGCATAAGCGGTTTTTTGGTTTTGGAAAGGTGCAAGTAAAGCGACGGAATTCAGAGTCTGATAAGGATGATTTCAGGTCGCCCAATGGATGAAGGCACATGGTCTATTTTTCTTGGCACTTTGCAGGAAAGCACCATCCCTAGATGGAGCCTCTATTGTAACAAATATTGAAATTTTGGCTTTCGGTAACTTAGGAGAGAAAAAATTTATAGTGTTTAACTATCGAAAGTGTAGATGTGAGAAAACGACCATTTTTCTATCACGCACATCACTAAATGTTCTCTACCTGTCATCTTCAGTCAAATAACACCAAAATCAGCTCCAAATGCCACAACAGTACAACAGTCAGAAGCCAACTCACGAAAAATCCAAAGATAGGGTTCATGTGAAAATCAAAGAAATGTACCATATGTTTGAGCGTTGAGTCACAAGGAAAATGAATGGAAGCATTGGAAATTGAATGACCACATCCACCAAGCATTAAGCCACATGGAGAAAAATCTCATGAGTTCAGGGTTTTTGGCCATCGAGGATTTGGCGGACATAGATATTTTAATAACTACAATCCCGATCTCCGAATTCACTAAAATATTAAAGGATAAGCCAGGTTAATTAAAGAATAAGAAATATTAATGTTGACAAGTGTCATCGTGATTTCGCGACTCGATCTGCCTTCATGCTTTAAGTTTCAAGTTTGCGATTTCTGAAACCCCAAAAGCTTGTGTTTTAATCATGATTAATCACAAAGCTAAAAGTGTTTTAAATGTTAATCAATCCCATCTCAATTTTGCGATTCGGGATTTCTTGCGTCAAGTATTATCGAAGTCCCGACACTTAAATCCACGAAAGGTTAAAGATTAATTGCTAATAGTGATTAATTAAGAAATTAAGACAAATGATTATCATCTAATTAATCCCATCGTGATTTCGTGATTCAAGATTCCTTTCATGTCATAACTCTTGAATACATGATACCCAAAACCCTGAAACCTAAAAACCCGAAATCGGGACTCCAGTCATATGCAAAAAAATGCCTTGGGAAAAAACCATTTTTCTTAGTATTTGGGAGGCCATTTTCCACATTTGAATAGTCAATCGACATCTAAATATCCTAATATTTCTATTGGTATCTTCATAATTTCATTTGGATCTTGTGAAGGCATTCAAAAGTTCCCCACAAGATGAGGTTTGTTTTCAAAAATGTGGCGTTTTTTACTGTGTTGAGTCATCATTTTCAAATGATGATTCTGAGCGACTAGAGGATCAGTTTGAGAAATGGTCAGAGGTTTTTGTGCCTAAAACATCGAATATCAATAGCCTCTCTTAGTTTTCCTACAGGTGTCACAAATTGGGAGAATTGAATCCATCTTTGAGCCCTAATTTTTGGATCTCGTATTTTCTTGTTTTGACACATGTTTGTAAAATGCAGATATGGGGAAAATGAAAACGGATCTCAGGGAACTGAGAGAAGTTTTTTCTCAGAACAAATAGAGTCACAAATTCCTCTTACATTTTATGCACATATATCATGATTCGAGAGATACAGATCCATAATCGCAGCCTCATTTCTCAACAGTTTGGCCCATCTTCTATGGCCATTAGTTTCAAGAATTGATTGTAATTGTTGTTTTGGGAGGATTTTCGACCTCAAGACCTATATGAGGCATATTTGTAACATAGATAAGGGGGGAAAGACACACAGGAGTAGTACTCCTAGGATGTATCTTTCATTTTCAGTTTAATACAAAATTGCAGAAGCATATTTTATCCATAGCAGAGATTCTTGTGATGTTGCTTGCAGAGTTTGTCCATTTTCTTAGTTTCAATATCACTCCATCTATATTTTCTTCTTGATTTGTAACTATTTTGTAATATAATTCATCCTCTGTTAGATGCTCTTTTGTAGAATGGCTATAGGTTGTTTCTTACAGAGATCAAGGTTGAGAATTCGTCCTTTGCTAGATGTTATGTCCCAACCATCTTTTTCCATTGATTTGTGCTTGGAATTCACTCATCGCTAAGTGCTCCTTGTGTATTGATATTTTTTCTCTTTATTCTACTACCATACTTTTATAAATACTTCTCTTTGTAATCAACTTCTATCTTGCCTCTGCTTCATGGATTTCCATTGCCGAAACACTCTTGCTACTTGCTTGATCATTTGACTCCATGCCCAATGGACTACCTCTCGGTCCAACCCATCAACCCTAAAAACCTCAAAACTTTATATTACCCATAGATCTGCCCATTTTT
This sequence comes from Picea glauca, assembly GCA_000966675.3. NCBI lineage: Eukaryota > Viridiplantae > Streptophyta > Pinopsida > Pinales > Pinaceae > Picea > Picea glauca. Next base: position 113,969 of record JZKD02S2233886.1, read on the forward strand.
AAGCTTATTGGATATCCTATCGTGACATATATTTGAGAGATCCCTCTCGGGTTGGAAGGGGCAGCTTCTAATCAAAAGTGGTTCATGGTTATCTCGGAATTTACCTGCACGCAGCCCAAATCAAGTTATGAGTGATAACTTATTTTTTTCATTTAAAATGTGCTAAGGCTTGGCTCTATTATAGCCTAGAACCAACTCTTGCGACAACATATTCCATAACCATATTTTTCGTACTTGTGCCATACACCATTTTTCTCCTTTGGCGTCATTGAGAACATATACATTGCTCGAGGTTATGTTTGCATTTGCCACTAATTTTCCTGAACTTGCTTTCCTTATCTCACATCCTTTAGAATGAAATGTGAGGTTGTAACCTTGATCACACATTTTATTGACACTTAAAATGTTGTGTTTTAACCCTTCAACATACAAGACACTATGTGTTTTAGTCTTTCCATTATCAAGACTAACAATACCTTTTCCAACTATCCTTGTAGAAGCATTATCCCCAAAGGTAACATTGCCTCCTTTTTCTTCCTTTAGGGTGAGAAATTTGTTCTGGTCCACTATCATGTGCTTTTAAAATACACTATTAATGTACCATTGACTTCCTTTGTTTTGAGCATACATTGCAAGTAAATGTTCTTCCTTCTTTAGTTCTTCTTGTTTCCTTTTCCACACCTTTGTGTACTCTTCTCTATGCTTGGTAAGAACATCTTCTTCCATGCTTTGCTTAGGAGACTTAATTATGCTACTTCTACAGTCATGTGTTGTGTGCCCATATTTATTACACTTATAACATTTAGTATGGTAATCAAGTAGGGCAGCAAATGAATTGTAGTTTCTATTAACAAACCCATGAGAACTTCTGGTTTTGTTTCTCACATAATCATTCTCTGGGGTCTTATAAGAAGCTCTATTTCTATCTCTCACCTGATCACTTCTTGCATAATCTCTAAAATCTAGTGCTTTATGACTAAAATTATTCCAAGAAAAATAATAGCCAAGAAAGAGATTTTGGTACTGGGTTGTGAAAGGCCTTCTTGGTGGAACAACTCTTCTGAATTTATTCTTGTTGTTCTTGTGAGAAGAATCAAGTTTTTGTTGGCCATCATTTCCTTTCCTACTTTTTCTTTCATTGTTGATGGAGCCTTTGAGAATATTAGCATAGCTTTTAGATTTTTCTTCATTCTCCTTTTCTGATGGTTTTGTGACCATAGTGCTTGCATCTCCCTCGGGGGTCTTTTGTTTTTTTGTCGTAGCCAATACATGTCTTGATGATGGTTACCTTTGGTGACTGAGAATATTATATAAGATTTCCATACTTTTTTCCAAACTTCAAGCTTCTACTCAACTGATTAGTTGTTTTCTCTAGTTCCTTTCTTAATGAAACGATTTCATCCTCTCGCTTCTCGCAATTTTCTTCCTTTTCTTTCAGTTGGCTTCTCATCACTTCTTCTATCCTTTTTGCCTCTTCTAGTTGAGTCTTCAGGATGATAGTTTCTTTTTGTTTTTCATTAATATCATTATCCTTCTTTTCATATTTTTTCAATTTCTCTTTCTACTTTTTATTCTTTCCCATGAGTCTTTGTATTTCTTCTAAGGTACTAACGAGTTATGCTTCAAGATTCACTTGCCCATCAATATATTGTTCTTCTTAATATAATTTTTCTTTTTGATTGTATTCATTTTCTATATTAGTAGACTTTGTATCCATGGCCATGAAGAGGAATTTTTCTTTTTTAATATCATAAACATATCCATCACTTTCTTTGTTGAAAAGTCAACAAGAAATGTGTGTCTAATTTATTTTTCCCTTAAATAAATTGGACAATAAATATAAATCTATTATCTCATAATTACTTGAAATAGTTAACTGAAATGGAAAATCAGTTAGCTATAGGAAATTCGAGTTCAAAGGTTGACTGGTGGGACATGGAAGTCGAATTAGTTGTAACTAAGTGGCTTGAAGTTGTAACAGAGTTATAAGTGTAGTTATGTGAGTTGTAAAGTAGTTTAACTCAGTTAAGTGAGTTAAGCTCAGTTGTACTAGTTGTAACTGAACTTACACTAATGAGAGTTCAGTGAATTAATTATTAATTAATTCACAATCAGTGATCTCACATGCAACTGAAGATTTACCATTGTTAACTACATGCATATCAGATCCAGTGGAGACCCAGTTGAGATAGCAGGTGAAAGGGACAGTTTGGCTATCAGTTGTGATTTGAGTGAAGTGCACTCATGCAATCCCACACATAGTGGATGTGCCCATGAGAAATGTGCAGCCTAGTCAAGAGGAATTCGAATCATTTGCAGGTTTTCCATTGCAGGGATTGCGCAGAGGAGGCAGGTTGTCTGGAGGCAAAGAATTGACACATGTATTTGTTGATTTTTGCATGGCAGTGTGAGACGATTGTATATTATACGGAGAGCTCCTGGATTAGAGTTTTGTATGATATCGTTTCATGATCCATGATATATACATAATATATGATATTGGGGTTTTTAGCTTTATTCTTTCCCGGTAAAACATTTGTGTTATGTGTGATTGATCTTTCTTCTTGATATTGCAATTGGCGATTGTGTTTTAAATTCCACAAGAATATTAGTAGAAATGATTTTGTATTTAATAGTGGCATATAATTTTTAGATCAGGAGAATCCAGGCAATACATAATTTGTATTAAAATTTCTACATGGTATCAGAGCGCAGAAGATTGTAGAAGTTGAGTTTGTGACTGGATAGAATTCGAATTTGCAGAAAGACTTTCTTGGTGCTACAGCTGATTCAAGATCAAAATGGCTTTTAATGGCTTGAGGTTAGAGTATGCACTCGAGGGCATATTGAACTACATTGCTTGGAAGGACAGGATGGAGGAAGTAATCGAAGACAATGGCTTGAAGGAATTCATTGGCAAAGATGTTCCTAATCCAAATGATGCAGACGCTGCAAATCTTGATGCATGGCAAAAGAAAGTGGCAAAGGCGAGGAGGATTTTTTTGGAGGGAGTATGAGACCACATTGTCTCAAGTCTCCATGGGAAAGCCACACCACATGCAATGTGGAAGGTTTTGACAGATCTATTCCAAAACAGCAACGACCATAGGAAATTGGCACTCAAAAATAAACTCAGGAAAATCAAGATGGAGAAGGGCAACTCCATTCCAAAATATCTCACGAAGTTTTTCCAATGTCGGGATGAGCTGGGGAGTGTGGGAATAACAGTCGTTGATGATGATTTTGTGAGCTTGGATCTCCTAGGACTTCCAAAAAGTTGGCACAGTTATCAAGACTCTGTCAATGGAAGGGAAAAATTACCAAATTGGGAACGACTATGGATGGATCTAGTGCAGGAGGAGTTCAGGCGGAACACCAAAGATGCCTCTTCATCAAAGCATGATGATGAAGAGGATTTTGCTTTGGCTGTCAAGGCAAGGAAAGGGAAGGGGAAGAAATTCCATTCAAAATCTGAGTCTAAAGGAAAGAAGTTGGATTTGTCCAAAGTGAAGTGTTTTCACTATCACGAACATGGGCATCTCGCTACTAACTGTCCGCAGAAGAAGAAGAATAAGAAGGTTGTTGGAGTTGCAACTGGTGAGGCCCTTGCCTCACAATTTGAACTTGACTTCTCCTTGATCGCATGCATGGCTTCAAGTGCATTGGGATCGGAGTGGTATTTGGATAGTGGCGCTTCCTTCCACATGATGGGAGATAAGGATTTTTTCAGTGACTTGGAGGAGAGAGATCTCAAAATGCATATTGAGATGGGTGACGATGGATGATATAGTGCGACTAGCATTGGTACCATTACCTTTCAGAGGGATTCAAGTAAACCATTTCAATTGAAAAATGTTATGCATGTTTCAGGTCTGAAGAAAAACCTGGTCTCAGTTGCAATGTTGGAGGACAGAGGCTATGACATTGTTTTCAGCGGTGGAAAAGCTTTTATGTGACATAAAACAATGAGTCAATTCAAGAGGATAGGGATTCGAGTTAAGAATCTCTACATGCTGGAGGGAGATGGTTGCGCTGCCATGATGGGCAAGGCATAAAAAGTGGTGAGCCTGGATGAGGGAGAATTATGGCACAGGCAATTGGGCCATCTTCATCATGGAGCCTTGAAGATCATGTAGCAAATATCTACTGGAATTTCAATGGAAACACTTGCTCAGTTAGATCAGTGCAAGGGTTGCACCATGGGGAAGTATGTAAAGTCCACCTTTAACGAAAAAGAGAACTGTGCTTCGGTGATTCTGGAGAGAGTTCACACAGACATGTATGGACCATTCTCGGTTGCTTCAACAATAAGACACAAGTATTATGTTATTTTTGTTGATGACTTTTCTTGTAAATTTTGGATCTTCTTCATGCAGAAGAAGGATCAAACATTCTCAAAGTTCTGTGAGTTTAAAGAATTGGTGGAGAAAGAGTCGGGGAAGCAAGTGAAGGCTCTAAGGAGCGATAATGGTGGCGAATACATCTCTAACGAATTCAAATACTTCTACAACAAAGAAGGAATTCAAAGAAAACTCATAGCCCCTCATAACGCACAGCAAAATGGGGTCATGGAGAGGAAGAACAGAACGTTCATGGGTGCAACACGAGCGATGTTGCATGATCAGGGCCTACCAATTCATTTGTGGGAAAAAGCATGAAATACTGCGGTTTATGTGCAAAATCATTGTCCTCATAGAGTACTTGGCATGAGTACACCTGAAGAAGCTTTCACTGGTAAGAAACCTGATGTTTCTCATTTTAAGATTTTTGGCTCATATGTTTATGTGCATGTGACCAAGGATGCCAGGAAGAAGCTGGAACCGACTGCTGAAGTTGGGATATTTGTGGGGTACATAGAAACACCCCATAATTATCATGTGTATTTTCCTAACAGTAAGATAATTGTTATGTGACGGGATATAAAATTTGATGAGGGGAAAGCCATGCAGTTGTCGCTTGAGAGGGAGCTAGACTTGCATGTAGAGGAGGAACTGTTGGTTCCCAAAGATGAGTCTCAAGATGCGGATCAACCACATGAGGAGGTTCATGGAGTGGAGGAAGCCACTCATGTAGAGTCATCCATCTGAAATGGTAGAAAGCGCACCACGGAAGCGGATAGATTGAGACTAAATGTTGCACAGAATGTAGGAGCCCCTACTTCACAGCATAGACAGAGACAGTCTCCTGATCGATTTACTGGATACATGGCTCTCATGAACAAATGTATTGTGACTGAACCATCTTCCTTTCAGGAAGTAGTGTAGGATCCCACATGGGTAGATGCAATGGTGGAGGAGTATGACTCCATTGTCAAAAATAGTGCATGGGAAATTGTCCCAAGACTGGTCGACAAATCAGTGGTAGGTTTGAGATGGATCTACAAGGTAAAGCAAGTTGTTGATGGGAGTGTGGAGAAATACAAGGCCAAGTTTGTGGCTCGGGGCTTCTCACAGATCAAGGGGATAGATTATGATGAGACCTTTACACCTTTCACAAGGTACTCTTCCATAAGATCCATCTTTTCACTCTCAGCACAGATGGGCTGGCGCATTCATCAGATGGATGTAAAAAATGTGTTTCTCAATGGGATCATTGAGGAAGAAGTGTACACTGAGCAGCCAGAAGGATTTGAGACCTTTGACAGGGAGTCGCATGTGTGCTGACTCAAGAGAGCATTGTATGGGTTGAAGAAAGCACCCCGTGCTTGGTACACTTGGATAGACAGTTATTTCACCAGACAGGCTTCACCAAAATTGAAGCGGATGCAAACCTATACCAAATTGTGGTGGAGGGTAAGATTTTAATCATTGTTCTTTATGTTTATGATTTAATACTAACTGGTGATGAGCAGTTGATATACTCATGCAAGGAGGACCTTGCAAAGGAGTTCGAGATGAAGGATTTGGGCCTTCTTCATTATTTCCTTGGATTGGAAATATGGCAGCGAGATGGTGAAATTTTTGTGTCTCAAGGCAAGTATGCAAGGGAGATACTAGGTAAGTTTCACATGGAGGGATGCAAACCCATGGATACTTCTCTTCCAAGAAACTGGAGGAAAGAGGATGCTACTTCTGGAGAGGTAGTGGATGTTATTGTCTATCGACAGTTAGTGGGTTCACTAATGTATCTAGTGAACACGAGACTAGACATTTGCTATGCAGTTAACTAACTAAGTCAAGCGATGGTTAAGCCTACCAAGCTCTTTTGGAAGGCGAGTAAGCATGTCCTGAGATAACTAAGGGGCACATCTAAGTATGGCTTATGGTATAGACAAACAGATGAGGTGAAGTTGCATGGCTTCACAGATGCATATTGGGCGAGCAGCCCAACGGACAGAAAGAGCACATCATGGGGGATCTTTAGTATCGGATCTACAGTTGTTTCTTGGTACAGTGGGAAACAAAGATTCATGGCACTCATTTCAGTGGAAGCGAAATACATGGCAGCGAGTCAAGTTGCATGTGAGGCTATCTGGATGAGAAAGATCTTGGTTGGTTTGTTTGGTTCTCATTTAGATCCGACAGTGATTCATTGTGATAATCAGAGTTGTATTAAACTCTCGATTAATCCTGTGTTTCATGATAGATCTAAGCATATAGATATCTGGTATCATCATATCAGAGATTGTGTGCAGCGGATGATCATGTTGCTTCAGTACATTCCTACAGAAGATCAGGATGCAGACATTTTGACGAAGGCGCTCACCAGGAGCAAATTCGAATACCATAGAGATAGAATCAGGGTGAAGGATAATCCCTTTCTTGTTGAGAGGGAGTGTTGAAAAGTCAACAAGAAATATGTGTCTAATTTATTTTTCCCTTGAATAAATTGGACAATAAATATAAATATATTATCTCATAATTACTTGAAATAGTTAACTGAAATGGAAAATCAGTTAGCTATAGGAAATTCGAGTTCAAAGGTTGATTGTTGGGACATGGAAGTCGAATTAGTTGTAACTAAGGACTTGAAGTTGTAACAGAGTTATAAGTGTAGTTATGTGAGTTGTAAAGTAGGTTAGCTCAGTTAAGTGAGTTAAGCTCAGTTGTACTAGTTGTAACTGAACTTACACTAGTGAGAGTTCAGTGAATTAATTATTAATTAATTCACAATCAGTGATCTCACATGCAACTGAAGATTTACCATTGTTAACTACATGCATGTCAGATCCAATGGAGACCCAATTGAGATAACAGGTGAAAGGGACAGTTTGGCTATCATTTGTGATTTGAGTGAAGTGCACTCATGCAATCACACATAGTGGATGTTCCCATGAGCAATGTGCAACCTAGGTAAGAGTAATTCGAATCATTTGCAGGTTTTCCATTGCAGGGATTGCGCAGAGGAGGTAGGTTGTCTAGAGGCTGAGAGTTGGCACATGTATTTGTTGATTTTTACATGACAGTGTGAGATGATTATATATTGTACTGAGATCTCTTGGATTAGAGTTTTGTATGAGATTATTTCATGATCCATGATATATACATAATATATGATAGTGGGGTTTTTAGCTTTATGCTTTCCCGGTAAAACATTTGTGTTATGTGTGATTGATCTTTCTTCTTGATATTGCAATTGGCGATTGTGTTTTAAATTCCACAAGAATATTAGTAGGAGGGATTATGTATTTAACAGTGGCATATAATTGTTAGATCAGAAGAATCCAAGCAACACATAATTTGTATTAAAATTTCTACATTCTTTATATGAGCTATTGTTTGTGGAGAAACCTTCTTGATTGGCCATGTGTGCTCTCAAGATCTATCTTCCATTGGTTAGACTATTTTCGAAGGAACCTTGCTCTGATACCAATTTTTGAAATTATGTTTATACTAAGAGGGGGGTGAATCAGTATAATATACTTTTTACTTTAGATGAGCATTCATCAATCATTCATTAACTTTAAAATAGTAAATTCATTTCAACTCAAATCACAGTACATAAAATTTAAATTGGAAACCCTTGCAGGAGAAAACCACAAAATCGTATCTTTATAAATATTTGTAGGTACCAACCTACTATTACAAATCTTGTAGGCACCAACCTACTAGAGATATCAATCCCTTTAGTTGAGCACCAACTCAACAAGATATTGTGTAGGCACCAACCTACTGGAGATACCAATCTCCTCAGTTGAGCACCAACTTAGTAAGACCTGTATAGGAACCAATCTAAGAGCTTCATACACATAGTAATTTTTATTTCACCTATATGCTTCATATATCATGTATTTGACATCATCATCATACCCTTAACTTTTATGTTCAAATGCCTCTCCTTGCTTCATACCCAAAACATAGATTCAAACCCTAGTTAGATTTAGCATTCATGCCCTAGCAAACCTCATAGCATTATTCCTAGAATATAAATCTAGACTACAACATCAAAACCTCAAAACAACACACTTTGCAGCATCGTAGACCTTAGTCCTTCATATTGCATCCTTAAAACTCCAATAAAAATCATCTTGCGCACCTTTAGACCCAAAGAATACTCCTCATCTCCTCTTGTGCACCTCAGATCTCTTATGTGCACTTGTACTTTATCTTCTTACTTGTATGCTCTTCAAATGCACACATATATCATGTATTTATAGTGTTTCTTTGTTCACTTATGGGGTTGACTTGTAAAATTGGTTGGTTCGACCTGTACTTTTTGGGTGGGATATCCTGACACAATCTTTCATATCTCCTCATTCCTATGGAGTTAGAGTGAGTTCCTGTGTAACGACCCATATCCTTATGACTACATGCGACGCAACACATAAGCAATATTTTTTTGTTTTAAACAGGAAGGCAATAACGACAACAATTAATCAACACAACGCACACAATCAGGCAATAGACAACAACAACTTGGCATACTAGCACATCACACAATTGGACAAAACATGCGATAATCAACAGATAGATAAAAACGGCTAAGCTATGGGACAACATCAAGGTCAACCCGACGCAACCAACATCAAATGACACAGGAAACTTGAACCTTCACTGCGAGCGAGGAACAAGTGCAACAAGAATTACAGCACGAGATCCAACATAAATTATAATGAACATAATGCTCACATCGGGAGGCACATGACTCTGGCTAGGTTATCCTTTGCTTCTATCAATCGGGACACACAATGATCCCTTCATTAGGAATCATGTTGTCACAAAGCAGTAGGCATGATAGTAACCAAGGCACAACAAAACGTATCTAGACCAATAACCTAAGAAAAATTCAACGTGCTAGGAGACCGAATTAACTGTCAAAATAATGAAGACTAAACCCAAGCACCCAATCGACAAGTCTACAAGACACAAGGGAAAATTGATTACTATAACAATCATACATCACGTCAAATTATTGGCGCAACAATTCTATTGCAATCATACATTAATTAAAGGATGTTATTAGCCATCGATGAATATTCCCTCAAGAATCCATTCTACAATAAGATTTTATTAACAAAAGTCTCACTACAATTGTCATTCGCTAACATATAATTCCTTGTAAAAGCCTAAGTTAAATATTTCAACCCTATCATTGCCCTTCCCAAACATACATACCTTAGATTAAGATAATTGACATATCCACACTCTTATGCATAATATAATGATAAACTTGGGAAATGCATTACCCTAAAATGCCCTTCCAAAATTAAACCAAATCAATTGAAATCTATAACAGACATGTATATAAATATTCCATTTAATTCATCCCAGTACCTTGTAATCTATAAATTCCTTTAATTCCCTTTTGGTATCAACAATTATACTATGACATTAATATCACTGTCCGTTAAAATTCATTGTTTATCAATGTTCGATGTCAACAATCCATATTGCCATATTGTTTCTATTCATACAAGTTATTGTATCTATTACAAAAATAGTTGTCTTTAAAATATTAACAAATATGAAAGGAATTTAGCAAGGAAATAGAATATATATACATCGATGTCATGGTATCACTATCTTTTAAAAGGATTAATGATATAAAATAAAATTAGCAAGGAATTAAAATATGCATTGTTATCATGATAACTCTAATGGATATATCGTTGTCTAATAAAGGTTACTGTATTTTTGATACATCGCTGCAAACCACAAGTAAATATATCATTGTGTAAATAATCAACAAATGATAAAAACGATGTCATATAAACACGTTGTCATATAAACAAATAATAAACACGTTGTCATATAAAATAATAATAAACACAATTATAAAAGCATTGTCATATAAACAAATCATAAACACATTGTCATTCACAACAACAATGCTAAAAACACAGTCATACTAATGGTAAACATGATGTGTATAGATTCGTTGCATTTTAACAAGGAATATCAAATCGTTGTCTATATCAATATTGGATGAATGGATGTGTAAACAAAACGTAATGTTGTCTACTAAAAACTATGTTTATCATATTCACATAAATAAAAATGTTGTCTAGCATTATGATGTGTTTAGAGCATGATAAACTCATTGTGTTTATCATAAAAGAAATGCAGGCATATGTATATATGCGCGGAAATATATAAATTGTTGTCAAAATATTTTTACTGTCAACAAATATTGAATCACTATCCAGATTCGTTGTCTAACAAATAATGACATCTAAGAATGGTATTGCAGTCTAATAATACTATTTTTTTCCATTGTTATTTGTTGTCAACAACATTAAAAACGCAGGTATATCAACAATGATATTCGTTGGTAAATCGTGGTTCATTAAAAATGTAGGTAAAGGTTTAACTCAAAAGTACAAATGAAATAAGAACTGGACGCAATTAATGGTTATTCAGCAATAAAACAATTTCAATTTGGACGCAATATAAAGTGTTAATCAACATTAAAACGATTTCAACTGGATGCATGTAATGTTTATTCAACCATAAAAATGATTTCAAATCTAGATGCCTATAATGGTTATTTCAACAGTAAAACAAATTCAAAATCTGGGCACAATAACTCCGGATTAATAGTTAACAAGAACAGTTCTATAACGCCCGGGGTTTCCATGCTAAACTCAAAAAATTAGGGAAGTAAATCGCAGAGACTAATCGATCAAAGATGAATCAACAAAAACGCAGAGATACTCAATCACAAGAAGGCGCAAAGACCAATCATTCAGCAATGAATCAATCAAAAATGCAAAGATAGTCATTCACAAGAAGGCGTAAGGGTTAGAGAATAATCATAAGAGAAAAATGCAAAGATAAGTAAGGGATAGATGGCTGGGAGAAATTTATCCTTCACTTATTATCCATGCACAGGAAAGCAGGGCATTTGAATCTATAAGTCTTTAAACCCCAGAGTGACGACCGTCGATTCGGCTCCTGGTCGACTGCTCAGGCACAGACTAATAACTTAAGGATAAGGGACAAAAGATAAAAACACAAGTTTTATTTGTATTAAATCAATAAAAACCAACGCAGAGAATTCATTGCAATTAGATTTTGGGTTCGCCATGGGCAATCAATTCAAAATACAGCAAGCATAAGGTTGGGATGACTTTAAGTTATTTGATCATAAAATGTTGGGCTCATCAAGACAATTTGTTGAAGATAAAATGAAATCTCGGGATAGTGTTACGTTGAATAAAACATAATCTTTAACACAGTAGAAGTACATTACTAAAGGCACGGGAAAAATATTTAAACTACCATTCAATACAAGTATACACATGTGTACCGTAGTCAAATGTGAAAGCTCTAAGTCATTGTCCCATGCGTGCTCCGTCCAGTTCCCGCTTGCCGACCGGTGTGACCTCACCGATACCTCCCAAACAATGCTAGGGGTTCTCTTCTTCCCCCTAATCCCCCTGAGCTGCAAAGGGGCCATGCACACAAAACCAGAGAATTCTAGCACCCAGCTCGCCTCGCAGGGTTGAGCTACCACTTGTTACCCAAGCTGGGTATCCCAGCTCCCACAAGAGAAATTTCAGTCAAGATAAAATTTCAGTAGTGTAATGTTATGCAAAAATATGAGATCCATACTCCTCCTCCTCCATCCTTTTTATAGATTTTTTAAGTAATTAGTTTCCCAAATTCTCATTAAATTCCTTTTTCATTTAATTAATTTCAAAAAACCTCCCCCGTACACATGTCGTCCAATCCCCTAGTTGCACCAGAAAATCAATTTATTAATTAATTAAATATTCCTATTTCCTTCATCCACCTAAGAGAATTCCTAAAAACGCTCATCGGTGTCCCAAAATTCCCTTACACTTCTTAAATGAATTACGCCTTACTTAATTCCTACTTGAGTTCATAATTAGAAAGTTCTAAAGGCAAGATTCCTTACTAAGTTAGACATTCAGTTTTTTCTTTATGTTTCCCCTTTTCTTTAAGTTTCCTATTTCTTTTAAGTTTCCCATTTCTTTTAAGTTTCCCCCTTTTTCTTTTTTAACTAAAAAAATCAATTTAGCAAGTGTAGATAAAACAACCATTTACCCTGTTTTCTTTTTAACTAAAAATTAAATTAGCAAATGTAGATAAAAACAACCATTACCCCTTTTTAAAAATTTAATCCTCCATTATAATTTTGACTTTAATAAATAAGTTTGAATTTCTTACCCCTTCTTGTTATATGTCTAATTATTTTTGTTCAGAGGTTCTGCTTAGACCTAGGTTTTAAATTCACTACGTTGGGCAACATTTTTGAGGGAAAAATTGTTTTTAACTTTACTTAACATCTCATTCATTTTAAGGTCGACTAGGTCCTAAGGAGGCATAGTTTTCTAGGCACTAGGTTTATTCACTTACCAGTTAAAATCGCGACGTGCCCTTCAGGATACACTATGTGCTCCAAGGGTGCCACTTGCCTCTTTCTATTTTCTTTGCACGATGTTCCCTTCAAGACGCACCACGTGCTCCAAGGGTGCCACTCGCCACTTTCTATTTTATTTGCGCGACGTTCCCTTCAAGACACACTACATGCTCCAAGGGTGCCACTCGCCTCTTGACTGAATTTGGTAGACGCCAAACCCCTGGAGTCAATACTTTGTCAGGTGATCTTGTGGGAGACTAAGGGCCTCTAAGGAATAAGGCCCATGCCTTATTGCGCGTCCCTTAGAATCATCATGAGTGACTATCAAAGTCTACCATCATGACATCGTGGGTCTTATCTAGCTAGGTAATCATTAACCTACATTTTGATCCACGGCGGGAGTGCTAGTAGACTGTGGCAGGGTTCTGGCCACACCTCTCCCTCAAAGTCTCTGGTTGTCGTGCGCGACCCCTCTACTCCACATGTGAGTCTGGTCGGCAAGTTATCGTCATCCTGCATCCATCAATGAATCATGTCAGCAATAATAATCAATCATCATAACATCTAATCATATGTACATATGTCACATCAACAACATTCAAACCCAACAGTCCACTCCCTGACTCGATCCGGAGTCCAAGGGGTTTCATCGATGCCTCTGCATCCTCAATGTCCAAAGTCCTACACACTCAGGAGAACCCAATCAATAGTACCTGTCTATGTAAATACAACAAAATAACATATCATCATATCCATAATATCTCATAATCATAATCAAACAACCAATAGTATAATAATCTGGATCACTTGCAAGCAAGTGTCCTCAAAGAATAAGTTCACTCATTGCACGCAAGAGAGGGATGTTACAACCTGCATATACCATTTGAAAAGTCTCAAAATAATCTTTTCAACCATATATCCTATGTTCCCATTCGAGCTAGGTCTTCAGAGTAAAAAGGCCTTCAAAGATAAGGTATCCAAACTGAGCACAAAAAATCCAAAAAAATATTTCCAACAATCTCCATCTTGCAATCTTTATCTTGGACATATGTAGTCTCCCCCTATCTTTGACATCAATGACAACAATGTTTCCAACAAATTGCACCATAGATACAATTTGCAATGAAAATATCCACAATTAAAACTTTGTGAAGGTTTTATTTTGCAAAGGTTTATTCTCAAGGCATATATAATATAGCACATCGATGCATTCAGGATATATATACACTGGTGCGGTAAATGTGAATTAGGTGCACTGGTTACTCTAAAAAAACCTTCAAAATTATGTTTGAATTTAATATGTTGCATGTGTCCCAAAATTTGTTTAGAGAATGAAAACACTTAGATTATAGTTTTTGTGAATTAGGCGCACTGATTACTCTAAAAAAACCTTCAAATTTTTGTTTGAATTTAATATGTTGCATGCATCCAAAAAATTGTTTTAAGAATGCAAACACTTAGATTATAGTTTTCTATAGGATACACTATGATTATCCATGAACTCATGGGATGGGACATTGTTCCCTTTATTATAGTATTGTCCCTCTAAATATATGTTCCGAGAGAATTATTTTAGTGTATAGATAAATTAAACTAAGATGATATAATCGTTTAATAAAGGTAAATATGTATATTATCATTTGAAATATGCATACCAAATGAGTGTGAAATGTATCATTTGAAATTATATAAATAATGCTTAAACTTGCACCATCTAATTAAAAAGGAATTTTAAAAGCATGTTTGAAGTTAGAATGTTACATGCTTCCAAAACTTTTTTTTTTAAGAATGTAGACATGTATTGATTGTGGTTTTGGCTCAAATGCAAGGGGGAAAGGTGACAATATCAAATGGTCATTTCTTCAGATTCAAACTTGTTCCATATCATTCCAATTTCATCAGGTTCTCCCTTGTCGTTTGCAATAAGTATAGGTTTTTATTGTTTTTATTATTATTATTATCTAATTGGATTTATGCTACCTTTGCACATGCATTTGAATAGTTATGCATTAAATTTTGCAAGATCCTGATTTGGGATCAAGTTCAGACATGCAAGATATTCCACTAGTCCAAAAATGTTGTGATATCTTATCAATGGAAAGACATTGTAGACAAATGGTAAATGAAAATGGAGAACCACTTTACCCTACCAATTGTAACATGTCGTCTTACAGGAACCATCATGGGCCAATGGTACTTAACCATGAACTAGATCTATTTTATGGCACCCCAATAATATGTAGTTTTTCACAATGTAAAGGGTTGAAGATGAACCTTTAGTGTGACACATTGTCCCATTATATTAATGACCAACTACCCAAAATTGATGGTTTAATACCTTCGACTACAATCAAAGATCAAATAAGTGATGTAGAAAAGACATGTAGGAACACCTCCATATGCTCATTTTTCAAAAGGTTGGAATCTAAATCAACTATGGTTCATCCTGAATTTACCAACCTAACTCCTTTTGAGTCAACCAAGAGTTCTAGTGAGCCAAAGTGTGATATCAATACTACCCAAAAAATATCTACTAGGAGATCCAAGAAGTTGTACGAGCTAAGAGACAAAATCTCTAAGTACACACCAAGGTTGGTTCAATTGTTGGAAGGTAGTGATGACTTTTCTCTTCCTGTCCATCTGCAAAGTAAATTCCAAACTTGTTATAACCACACTTTATATGGCACTTGGCTATATAGTCCTACATGTGCTCAATGTTGGGACTGGATTCTTTTTTTGTGGTAATAATTACATCATTTCCAAGTCTAAAATAGATGTTGTGAATATTGGGTTGTTTATCCTTTCATATGTTTTTTTCTTCCTAAAAAACCAATGGCACTTATGCCATTGTATGGTCCTCTTTGTAGTTGGTCTGATTAATTTAATATTATTAAACACAAGCATAGCATTTCCATGTATATTATGTGTGTGAACAATTATTCTTCCAAAAATTGTAATATGAAGAATCAGTTATACATCTACGGTACTCCATGCACTCATGGGAACATTACAAGGTTCATAAATAGAAGTAGGTGTTCATTATTCAATGCAATTTTTTTGTTTAAGGAACCCTTCAATGACAAAGAGTTCTTTATGAAAAGGAAATCATATAGATTTGTTGTTGTGCATGCAAAACGTAGTTTGTCTTTGGTGATGAGTTGTTAATAAACTATAACTTTTGTAGACCACCAATTGCTCATTAAAGACATCTTGCACTGGGGCTACCTTTATATATCCCCTTGGGGCATATTAAAAACATCATTGAGTCATTGTATTTTTGGACTTTCAATGGAATTAATGTGAATGTATTTCTTCATTTTGACATTTGTTTTATAAAGTATTTGGTTGCATATGTATTGTTAGAAAAAAAACTCCATGCTCCTAATAAATAGTCGGTCCAATATTTGAACATATTAAACACATTGTATTTAATGATATCATTGATTTAATGTTCAATATTTTTGGAATCAATATTCTGACAATGAACAACCTATCTATCATATATTTTTGTACCCCACTATGATCTTAAATCAATATAAGGTTTCTAACAAGTGCAACTTAGAGACGAATCATACCAAGCATGGTTGAATTAGCTAGCTATTTAATTCCTAGTATGTCCCAACTCACCAATTATGAATGTCTATTGTAACACTAGTTCTTCACATTTTAGGAATGAAGAAAATTATATAGAGGTTGGCATGGTTCATTTCTTATGTGATTCACATGCCATGGAGGGACTATTGTTACATGCATTCCAAGAATATGAGCTAGGGGATGATGATTATATCACCAATACCTTCTTTGAAACCCTAAAATATGCTTCCACCACTCCTCTCTTTGGACATGGGTCAAGGTCTACACAACTAGGGACAACAATGTTACTGTACAACTTGGAAGTAATGTATGGTATGTCATACATGTGTTTCTCAACACTATTGAGGCTGACCATTAATTCCCCTATATTTTAACCAATATTACCATACAGACGAAAATGAAAAGGGATTTTATGTATGCTGGATGACAATGTGTATTTCTATTGCCCACTAATTGTAGGTTACTTGGTACTTCCAAGTGATAATGTCCTCCTTGGTAGATATGAAGAGGCAAGGAAACTATTAAAAAATTTAGGTGTTGAGTACATACCATATCATGCTTGTCTGAATAATTGTATTATATATAGAGGAGAATACACAAATAAAGAGATATGTCTAGAATGTGGGCATAATAGGTATCAAAAATAAGAAAACATGGGTAGGGAACATGTTACTCCTCACAATTTATGGATATGCCTATAATACCAAGGATTTAAAGGCTCTTTCATTGCAAAGAATTAGTTGTGTTGTAGGGGTTACATTCCTTGCACAAAAGTGAGCTAGGATTTATGCATATTCTAGTAGATTCAATAGTCGTGAATCATATAAAGGATACATGGAATGATAAATTAAAATATGAAGTATGGAGTCTTCTATTAAGCATAGTGATGCATGGAATTAACCTGTATTCCCTCCAAAACACCTAATAATCTATTTGGCCAGTGGTAGTGATCGATAACAATATCACCTTGCGGTTGTCTATGAAGAATGAACATCTTACATTAGCTCTTATAATCCGTGGTAGAAAACAAGTGAAGAGAATGGATGTATATCTCCAACTATTGATCAATGAATTAATGAATCAATTATGGGAAGGGATACAAGTATACAATGAATCAAGACCCATCTTGGTGGAGTGGTCTTTTATGTTGTATGGCATATGTTCAAACACCATGGATGATTATCTAGGACTAGGATTTTTCTAAGATAAGCACATTGATTGATTTGTTTATATCCATAGTGTTGTTGGGCATACCTAATTTTGTGCAAGTGTCTTCTTTGGAACTAACATGTTTCGTGTACAATAACATCATAGGTCTTGTAACAAAAGGGTATCATGGATGTAAATGTTGTGGACCTTCTATAAATTCTAGGTGGTCTAACCACCTACAAAAGCTTATGTACAATTGTTTGAGGGTATTCCTCCTAGAATACCACCCTTATAGAAGAGCAAAATTTTCTTTTAATGGTAAACCAAAGAGAACATGGAGACATAAAATATAGACACAGGCATATTGGATTAGAGTATATGACATTGAGAAAGAGAAAGAAATTTCAAAATTGCTCCATTCAAATGGGGAACCTATGTTCGATGATACTGGATTTTTGACACCTATGTTGAGAAAATTCCCATTGGGATGATTCAATGCAAATCTATATTTTATGAGCTTCTGTATGGGGTGAGTATTAAGATTGTCCACTTACTAGATCCCATGCATATATTCAAAAGTTTTTCATCTTTTTATGGA
This sequence comes from Picea glauca, assembly GCA_000966675.3. Taxonomy (NCBI): domain Eukaryota; kingdom Viridiplantae; phylum Streptophyta; class Pinopsida; order Pinales; family Pinaceae; genus Picea; species Picea glauca. The sequence continues at coordinate 132,075 of JZKD02S2233886.1, forward strand.
GGCAAATATCACAAAAAATGTGACACATTAGGTGTTAGGAGAGATCTCATTTCTTCGAATATTGAAAAGAAACACTGGCCAATAAAAGAAAGAAGAGGAGGGGCAAGTCCCTCCTAGTCTTTTAAATAAATTTATGTCCCATGGATATTGAAGAAATATGATCTTTCTCTATTGAAATATGTTATATTGGGTGTAAAGGCACCTTCATTATATGGGCCAACTCTATGATGTTGGTTCACCATAGAATAACATTCATTGGGGTTGAAATCTGTAATGCTCCTTTGAGACATTGACAAAAACCAAAACACGCAATTTACAAAGCGGAAATATTTTTTTCATCAATACAATAATCTAAGTATCAATAATTGGCATATCAATTTAAACCCTTGGTCATATAATCCACTCATAAGCTCCATGAGGGTTAATCATAATTATAAAAAAACTACAAGATGGATTCCAATAATCACTTATTTTTCCATTACAATGCCATGTATGCTTTATATATTTCAAATACATGTCATTATCACTTGAAACATTTCAATCACAACTAAGGAATAGTTAACAAGTATCACAAATTCCTCAATTACCAATTTACTCAAGACAAGTCTTTCATCCACAATGATTATCCCTCTACTAATCTGATTCAAAGGATCATAATTGTCCTCAACAACAATAATAACACAGCTTTGTCCTAAAATGACCATATATAATAAACCCTTAATACATATAAGTGGATCACTCAATCCATTAAATTCAAGTACAAATTGTTTGTAAAGTTTCAAATACAATTCTCTGTAAAATAGCTAAAAAGAAACTTGTGCCGACTTTTCTTGTAAATATTATTTTAATTGAAGATTCCTCCTTGTAGGGTTAATTTATATGAAAAAAAAAAATAGGAATATATAAAAAGAGGTTTATTCCTCAAATCTAATCAATGCTCAAGTGACATAAATCATTCTATATAACCACTAGCCGCTAATCAGTTTGGAATAATGAAACAAGGTTTTAAAGAGATTCAAGAGTATAAATTACTCAATTAGATATGTTTCTCATGCATTAAAACATGGTAAGAAGTTACATCATAATTATAGCATGCATATAAACTTTTCTCAAACCTAAGCATGCATATAAACTTTTCTCAAACGTGTAGAAATCAATTACTTTCTTCATCTAGGTAAATTTCAGAACCCAAAAGGGAAAATTCCCAAGGTTTGTTCACTATGGGTTTTCTTCTAAATCAAATGATTACTTATAAACAATCAATAAAATGGCTTAATACACTTTATAGAATATTAAAATACTACCTAATCAAGCATATATTACCTCCTCAACCACTGGAACAAAACCTAGAAAAAATCCCCCCTTAAAAACCCCTTAAATCCAAAATTTTAAGCCTAGGAAACATGCTACATGATGTATATGCAATTTTCATGAAGGAAAGGAACATATGACTATATGTATATGCTATGGTTCTTTAAGAGAAGTGTGTATGCCTCTATTTTACGAGGGGGGATTTGTAAAACTACATGAAAATAGTCATGTAGGTCTTGATTAAGGCTAAGGGATTTGGTTAGGTTTCAAAACAATTGGAAAGATATGTTATAAACTCTATTCTAGTGATATAAATCTCCCATGAAATATTTAATTCATAATTTATCTAAAAATAAACAAAACCCCAAGATAATTTCAAATTACAAGCTACCCATATATATATTGAGTTTCCAGAAGTACATACCTTTTGTTGATGACCGTGGAAGATCCTCCCTTAATTATTCTTTAATTCCAAGGTTGTTCCAAGTAATATCTCCAATTCTCCTTTTCCAAATAGAAAATTTTCTTAACAATTGACCACCCTACCAACTCCCAAATTGGTACTCTTGTTCCTTAGGCATTCTCGAGTTGCAACGGGTTGTATGAGAAGAGTACAAAAACTAGCATTCAGATTGTATGGCTTCTCTGGAGCATATGAGGTTCCCACCTCTCAAGTACATATTTAAAATCTCAAGACTAATCTCAACACCATCTCACCAAGAAAAAATTGAGCATTACAACATACATCCAACATTAGGGTGCAAAAAGGTGATCTCTAAGGCCCAATCCTCCTTTCTTATATAGTCTTTGAGGCTCATGCCATTTTTCCATTATTAGGAATGTGTTATACTATATTCATGGTTATATTGCATGTGTTATATTCTTTGAATGTGTTTTGGGATTTTTCAGCCAATGGTTTTTTGGCCCATTGTAATCTAATTCGGTTAAGGAATTAGGGTTGTAATCTAATTCGGGTTAACAGATTAGGTTTTTTGAGTCCATGGAATACTTATATATTGTATTTTGAATGGTGAAGTCAATATAATGAAGATGATAGAAGTGTAGTCCTAACTTTTGTTGGTTTTCCCAGTTAAGGATTTCCACGGTAAATATCAATGCACTATGTGTACGCTATTGTTGTTCTTTCTATTTTGCTTAAGAATCTGTATGCATTGTTTCACTTCAAAGGTTTAAAATTTACATCCATATCATGCACAAAACTAATTATTTTAATTACTAATTGAATATTATTCACCCACCCATGTGTCACTCCATGAACACTTAATTCTTTTATTTAAAATGCAAAATATATATTATTCATCACATTCCAACCTCTTCTCCTATTTTTACTCCTAGATGTTCCCTATATCCCTTTTATTTTTCCTTATTGAGAGGGTGCACATGAAATTGTTCTTTTATATTTAATTAAAATTTCATTTATTTCTATTTAACTCACCCCTTTCTATATGCATTTCCATTTACAATTATAAAGTAAATACTATTTCCCTTTTTTAACAAAAATGTACATAAGTCTATATGATCAATCAACCCACTCATACAATTCACTCAAGTTCCCATGATAAAATAAAATTCATATGCCAAATGATACTTTTCTCCAAAGTATACATAAACCAAATCAAAGTCAATACCAAGGGTAATACCAAGTCAATTCAAAGCCTTCAAGTATTCAATACCAAGAGCTTGACATAATCATTACAACTCTTTAAGTACTTTGTACTAAGAGATAGACATAACCTATATAACTCTTCAAGTGCATGATGCCAAGGGTGGCATGCCTCTATGTGCCCTTCAAGTAATAGTACCTATATGTACCAAGATTTCCATTTTTACGCATGCCTTTCAAGTATAATGTTTCGATGATGGGGGATGGTGTCATGGTTGGGATTAAAATTAACCCAACTCATTCACCATTGGTGAGAGACTAATGGTCACTAAGAAATAAGGATTGACACCTTATTGTGTCCTCCTCAACACGTAAGTGATCGAATATGTGGCATACCTTCGTGGAAATGCATAACTTGCTTGAAAAAACATAGAATATATGTTTTCCAACCTATTACATGGTAGGGAGGCTAGTAGGAAGGAGTAGGAAACCTTGGCCTCATCTCAATGATGGTAATCATGTCACATCTCATCATACAATCCTTTGCCCATGTGTAAGATTATTTGGAAAATGTTTTCCTTTCTCTACACACATCTAGAGATAGCATATCAAATACCATTGTCCAATAATCATGAATAAACAATAAGCAATGTCATATACATGTCAATCATACATAACCTGACCCCATCTTGGGTCCACATATCTCAATCGAGAGTTTGTGTGCACATAATCTTTGTTGGCACAGGGGCAGACCCATGGTTCAACGCTTCAACAGCACACCAACAAAACCCTAACTACTATCCCTCTCGGCAACACCTGCGAAGCAAGTGAAGTCTCACTCGAGGTAGAGGCAGGGGGGGTTGCAGGACTCAAGTGTCTACAACCTAGCTGGGACACAGATCTGTGATTACAACACTTAACAGAGCACTTAGCCAACAATATGCATTAGGTTATTATTCTCATTCACATCGCATATCAAACCCTAAGTACAGAACAACGCAGTAATAATCAGATCTAACACTTCCAATCGCTTAGCACATAGCATTAACTCAGATCTAGCATTCATTTACCATTAAAAGAGCACTAATAATCCATACATCTATCTAACATATATCAAGATCAATGCACTAAGCATATAAATACATAAACAATAGGGACAACATTGCATAAATCACATCAACACAAGATATACGTGGTTCACCCCAGTGTGGGGCTATGTCCACCAACTTCTTCTTCTTCTTTATTAATCTCCTTCAATATTCTTACATTCTCCTGCTTCTGTGCACAAAGCCACAGAGCCAACTTCGCACTGGACATGTGATCTAACATATATAAAGATCAATGCACTAAGCATATAAATACATAAACAACAGGGACAACATTGCACAAATCACATCAACACGGGATATACGTGGTTCACCCCAGTGTGGGGCTACGCCCACCAACTTCATCTTCTTCTTTATTAGTCTCCTTCAATCTTCTTACATTCTCCTTCTCCTGTGCACAAAGCCACAGAGCCAACTTCGCACTGGACAGGTGATCTATGCACAACGCACTAGATCCACCTTCCTCAAAATCAAGTCAAGGCACAGAGCCTTACACAATCTGTCTACGCAAAGCCTCTTACAGTCACTTTCACTTATCCCTGCAATTATTAACACACAGTATGCACAAAATCCAACAATTGTTCTCTGCACTTAGCAACCTTTACATATTCTTTCACAAAGCCAACTTAGACTGACCTTGCTCTAAGTCCTATCTACTTATTTATACATTACAAAAGGCCTAAGAATGGGTAAACCCATGGGCCGAAATCCCATACCCGTTAAATAAACCCTAAAATCCCAAAAAGCCTGCAAAATGAGTGAGATCCTGTGATCTCCGCTTCGCTTGGGTGCTCTGTCTTCGACCATCCTGTCAAAGTCCCAAAAATGGTCAAACACGACAAATGTTTCCTCAAAACTTGGTCGAGGGCCAAAATGCCCCCAACACTCACCTGTGACTCATCTTGAGTCACTCTGATCTAGGTAACACTGATTTGAAGGCCTCGAGCTTAGCTTGAGCTGCCTTGACTTACTGCTTCACCAGAGCCTCCTGCTCGACGAACTCCTGAATTACTTGCTCGGTGACAGGCCCTTCCAGGTGTTGTTCCACTGTCTAACTACTTGTTCTAGTTGTGAGCTCTATCCTTCGATCTCTTCAAAAAGCGTACAGGCTTTGTCCTGCACCGGTTGGAGCCTCTGTGTCACTTCCATGACCTTGAACTAGATAGTAGTAACCTACTGTTGAACTGTGCGTTGCTCCTGCGACCTCTTCATCTTCTCAACTGCAGTAAGCAACTTCATCTGTGCTTGTACGGTGGACACCTGGAGCTGTGCTTCCAATTTCATTAGCTCTGGATCTTCTGCAAGGTGCTCATAGGTATGCACACTTCGATCACTTAATTGTTTACACTCTGAGGCAAGTGCCCTGATTCTTTCTACTGCGCTCCTGGCAGCTTCTTCCCTCTAATCGTGCACTTCTTGCGGAGTGTTAGGTACTGCTTGGAGTTCTAACTCTATTATCCGTGCTTGAAGTTGTTGAATGGCTTCGGTGAGCTTCCCCACTTGCATCTAAGTTGACTCCAATTCCTCTTGTGCCAAGTCCGACACAGAGCGAAGTGCTCTAGTCACTGCATCTTTGATCGCAATCTTCTCTGAGAGCAGTTAGTCTTTTTCTTCTTGTATCTTTGCATTGTTCTGCTCGAACTTCGCCTGAATTTCACTTTTCTCCTGTTGTGCAAATCGAAGTTTCTCTAAGGACTCCTCCTTTTCTTGCTTCATGTATTTTGTAGCTTGTTCCTTTTCTTCTTGGGCTCGACGAAGTTGAGCCTCTGTTGCATCTGCTAATCTACGTAATTGGGTGGGATCATCCCTCAATTATGCACTTTCTGATGAAGAAGGTGCAGTAGAGACTGCGCGGCTCAAATGGATAGCTTGATGTATGTCTCTGAGCTCCTTATCTATTTTGTCATACATCAACTCTTGCTTTGCTCCATGTCCCTGCAAGATGTCTTCTGAAGCATCTTCTATGGCTGCGATGATGAGAACAACATCATCCATTGTGAGTACATTCTTCAACTGAGGCTTGTTGGCACGAGCCTTCTTTCTTGTTGAAGGTTTCTCCAGGGAAACCTTCCTCTTCTGCAATGCTTCTTCTATAGTGAGGGGATCCTTTGGCGTTGTAGCTTTGCATTTTTCTTGCTTGTCTCATTATTCCCCTCCTTCCTCTTGGTTCACTTAATCTCCTCCTCCTCCTGTAAGTGAATCGAGCCTACTTTCATATGATGCGTTGTCCTCCTCATCAGTTTCTATGTCTTGGACTTCTTCCTTTTTCTTCTTCTTATTTTCATTTCTTTGTCCATCATACTCAGTCCAAGTGACCAAAGGACTTCCGATGATGTCGAGGTCGAAGATTTTTGCATCTTCGAACGGTACAAGTAATTCTGTGGGCCATTCCTCAGTGATCTCGGCCATGTCTTCATTGGTCAATTTATAATAGGACTATATCTCCTCCTTACTTCCATGCCTACGCACAGTGATGTAGATGAAGTGTCGATCTGCGCGGAACTTCACTAGCGGCCTGTATTGATGCAAATTATTCAGGGTCATCTGTGGGAATGATTCAATGGTGCACTTCATTTGTAGGTAGTAAGCATGGAACACCACATTCGATTGCCACTTATTCGCCATATCATTTGTGTACCACAAGGTGGAGAACCTCACGGCCAATGGTTCTGATGGATCAACTTTTGGGAAGGCTACTCCTTCCGGCATTTTCCAAGTGAAAAATGTGATTAAAATCAGTAACCAACTGAAATGAAACTCGTATCCTTGGTCTTGCACTTCGCGGCAGTCCTTCTCCAACTCGTTGACGAGGTAACTCACCCAGTTCATCTGCATTCCTTTGACACACTTCCCTGCAAGGTCGACTACGAACCCTGTGACTTGTGTCGGTCGGTTCTTTCTGACGAGCTTTCCAGCGATCAGTTGGAAAGAAAGGCACATTGCGCCATCCTGGATAGAGGCTACCTTGTAGCCTCGCTTCCCCTTCTCTACATCACCATAGGCTTCCCTTATACGTTGTTCCAGGGAGCGATCTGCAGCCTTCCCTGGGTAAAACAATTGAGCGTCTGGTCCTTGCATGCTCAATCCAATGATCAGGTGGATCAGCGTCGGATCCATAGTGAGGCACCTATCTAACCAAAGATAACCTCCATGGTATCACAATAGGAGGAGTTTAATGCAAGCGTTAACCTCCGAATGTCAACCGAAGTGGTGTATCTTCATCACGTTCAAGATCATCAATCCCACGATCTCCTTAATCCATGTCTAGGGAACTATCTTAGGCTTCTTCCCAATCATCTTCGTCAGGTACCTATGAGGTGCGAGCATCGCATAATTCTTCCTATCATCGAGGTTGAAGTCACTGATCTTGAGAGCTGGGATCAGTCCCAACTAAGGTCCAACTGTGCATATCCCCTTCGGGAGGTACACGGTGATCAATGTGTACTCAAAGTCATGCGAGATGTTGTCACGGCTAACTGCACCAGCCAAAGGTGGGATGTAATCAGGTAAGACCGATGGGATCTGCTTCACGTTAGCCAGATCATCACGGTGCTTGCTTCTTTTCTCAGTTGTGGTTTGGCTAGATCGATGTGCAATCGAGGGGGATGCTCGCAATCCACCAATCGACGATGCATGTATTCCTACAGATGTGACTTTATCAGCCATGAGGTCTATCAAAATCTCCTCCATAGGCTTCTCTAGCGCATTATGCTCGCCCGAAATTCACACTTGTAATCAAGGGGATCGGGTAGGTGAACAGACACACAAGTTAATCAAATGGATGGTGAGGTCTAGATAGCACAATGTGGTATGAAATTAGTTCTATGTTAGGTCGGATATCTTGATTTGCAAAAAGTGGTCCTAGCGCAGCATCCAATGGGTTAAATAAGAAACATTGTAATGGATTCCTCCAACGGGCAGGAATACCTCAATCAATACGAATCCATCCATTATGGTGTGGTCTCAACGGTCCAATGGTAATCTTTCCATCAATAATTGTGTTTCTAGTCGTTCTGGAGCATCATTCTAATGGTCGGGACGCCTCCAACGATCATATAGCTTCACCGTGGTGAAGTCCTATTCTGCACGATTCTGTTATTCCAGCGAGGTTCAAGTTATGCAAGCCTACCTTCTACGAAGTCTTCTCTAGAACTTCCTATTGTTTTTCTAACTTTGTTTTCTTCTTACTGATCTTTCTTGCCTTCTTTCCTATGATCTGAGTCTCTAGATTCCTCTTTCCATTTTTATTTGTATCTTCTCTTAGCGTAGTAACTTCGCACCACTGAGGGTCTTCCAAAGGGTTCGAAGGTAATACCTCTTCTCTTACTATTTCCGAAGTGGATTCTCTTCTTTCCTGCATGGACGGGTTCTTTAAACCTTCTTATGTTCTTTCAACTTTGACGGATAATTCTCTAGTCCTCTATTGCTTCAACTTGTTCTCTTGTTCTTCTATTAGTCGCGTTATTTTTCTAGCTATGAAGTCCCTCAATTCTTTTTTCTTTTTTTTTGTAGCTTCCTCCTCTGCTTCCCTTCAGATCTGATCTTTCTCAATCCAGGTCTTTCCTAACAAAAGTGAAAAAGGGACGTTGTTCTCAATAAAATTAATGACTTCAAATTCTTCTTTGGTCGATGTTTCATGAGCAATCATAGGTATATTAGTAACTCTTCCACATAGGGTTATCATCTTTCCTTTAAACAATCCTATCCTTCCCAATGAAGGAACCATAGCAGGCTTTCCTAAAATTTCCCAAGTGCTTTCTGGCATAATAGTCACATGTGTTTCTTCATCTAGGACACAGTCTATGTCGAAGTCTCCTATTCTTGTTTCTATGCACTGCTTCTCTTTTAAGATCTTTGGTAAATTGATATCTTTGTGATCTTTCAGTGTTTCTTTCAGCTGTAATAACATAGTCTCTGATTCTTTCTGGTTCTCTAACATATCCTTAGTCCCTTGACCTTCTTCATAGTTTTCTTGTCTCATGTTCATATTTTCAACTTTGGCAATCATTATAGAGCAATCCTCCACTTCATGGCCAATAGATTTACAACAAAGACAAATAGGACCTGCACCAGGGCATTCCTTAGCAAGATTTCATGGTCTTCTCCAGTTGTAACACAGTTTCAATCCTCTCTTTCTTTTAAACGAGCTCCAGCCTCTCCTGTACTACACACTGGGATCACAGTGATGGACCTGCAATCTGCAAAAATTCTTTCTAGGTTCCTGCATCCACTTGTTAGTCCAAAAAGTATTTCTATGCATAGGAATAACATATCTTTCACTATCTCTATCAAATTTATTCAAATCAAATATTTCTTCTAGTTGTGCCCTAGTTTTCAGACTATGACAAAATCTGACAAACATACCTAGATTCATACTTTCGAAGCAAAAATTTCCACTTATCTTACCTTTACCAGAGCACAAAGCTTTAATATCTTACCTCTTTTCTTCAGATCAGACTTCTCTCTTAACACAGTATTCACAAGTCAGGTAGAATACTGCGCACTACAGCGATAGATCTATGCACAGAGTTTTCTCTTTTCTTCAATTCCCAGCAATCACAGTTTCAAGTCCCGGCAATGGAACCATTCGTTGGCATAGGGAAAAACCCAAGGTTCAATGCTTCAACAGTGCACCAACAAAACCCTAACTATCGGCCCTTTTGGCAACACCTGGGAAGTAGATGAAGTCTCATTCGAGGTAGAGGCAGGGGGGTTGCAGAAATCAAGTGTCTACAATCTAGCTGGGACACAGATCTATGATTACAACACTTAACAGAGCACTTAGCCAACAATATGCATTAGGTTATTATTCTCTTTCACATCACAGATCAAACCCTAAGTACATAACATCGTAGTAATAATCAGATCTAACACTTACAATCGCTTAGCACATAGCATTAAATCAAATCTAGCATTCATTTACCATCAAAAGAGCACTAAGCATCCATACATATATCTAACATATATCAAGATCAATGCACTAAGCAGATAAATACATAAACAACAGGGACAACATTGCACAAAGCACATCAACACAAGATATATGTGGTTCACCCTAGTGTGGGAATACATCCACCAACTTCATCTTCTTCTTTATTAGTCTCCTTCAATCTTCTTACATTCTCCTGCTCCTGTGCACAAATCCACAGAGCCAACTTCGCACTGGACAGGTGATATGTGCACAACGCACTAGATCCACCTTCCTCAAAATCAGGTCAAGGCACAGAGCCTTACACAGTCTGTCTGCACAAAGCCTCTTACAGTCACGTGCACTTAGCCCTACAAGTCTTAGCACATAGTATGCACAAAAGCCAACAATTGTTCTCCACACTTAGCAACCTTTACATATTCTTGCACGAAGACAACTTAGACTACCCTCGCTCTAAGTCCTATCTACTTATTTATACATTACAAAAATGCCTAAGCATGGGTAAACCCATGGGCCGACATCCCATACCCGTTACATAAACCCTAAAAGCCTGCAAAATGAGTGAGATCTCGCGATCTTCGCTTCGCTTGGGTGCTTTTTCTTCGACTAGCCTGTCAAAGTCCCAAAAATGGTCAAACACAACCAATGTTTCCTCAAAACTTGGTCGAGGGCCAGCAAGCTTCTTCTTGTCACACTTGACAAACCATGAGTAGCATCATATAACATAATAGAATTCATCATGTAACCATGTATTCATTTTCAATATTCCATAGCATCACAATAATATCAAATCATAAACCATAAAAGACATATGTCCACATCAAGCAATAATCACATTAAATTATATCAAATGTCTAGATCTCATCATCCTTAAATGTATTTGTCAACTAACCGAGTCATTTTTGTAAACATAATGGTGTCAAATAATAATATCATATCAGACAAATAAAGTCAAAGAAAAAGAGAGCACTACAAAATCACATGACCATCTGAATCTTCTAAGGGTATAGTATGTCAATTACATACTTATGTTTTTGCAGTGTAAGTTACAATATGCTATGCACTTAGTTTTATGCAAATTAATTTGGTATGTTTTTATTTTGTAGTGTCATTATCATTTCCTTATGCGTGGTTGTGCCAACCACAACTTCCCCTAGGACCTTCAATGCATCATATCTAAATTATTTGCATTTGTACATTGGATTACATCAAAGAAGATTCACATGGCTAGAATTCCACAATGGCATCAAGAGATAGTTGAGATTGTTTGTATGTTTGAGAAGGAATTGCCTATGAGCTTCATGGACATAAAATCCATCTTCTAATTCACCTAGATGATGAGGTTGAATTATCCGGGGTGGTCTCATGTCATTGGGTGTTTTTCTTAAAGAGGTGCATGAAAAAGTTGTAGAAGTTTGTTCGACAAAGGGAAAATCCAAAGGGGTATATGGTAGAGGGGTACCTAGTATACAATTTGTTCTATTATGCTAGTGAGTACATCAAGCAAATTGACAACGCACTAGTTAGAGTAGTTTAATACAACCAACGGTATGAAGAAAAAAGGGAAGGGGAGCTACTCCAAATGAACGAGAAAAAGGTGCATGATAAAGAGTAAGTAACTTGATAATATGTATTTCACCTCATACTATTCATTTTTATTTCATGAATTAATTAGTGAATTCAAAAATTGATTCGATCAATAAATTAGTTCTTTACAATGTGGAGGAAACACAACCATGGGATGCATTGTATGAAGAGAGGAGAAGAAAATGGGATAGTGATAGGAAAGAATTAGATTATTGAACGATAGAATCATATTCTAATCATTTAAAATAAAATATGTTAATGATCCTTCCCAACAACTGGGTGGTTGACCAAATCAGAGAGAAATATGGCACGTCTAGTCATTACCCACATGGTGAAGAGGACGCACTAAACATAGGGATAGGGCGCAACAACTCTATAATAATATATCAATGTACATTGTTCACTTTATAATTCATGTTCAAAATATAACATATATTATGTTTTTATTAATGCTCTGATTATTAGACATATGCCACCATCCTTTGTTTGCATTTTTAAAAGTGCATTTGTTCCCATGCATGTGGGTATATGCACATCATTTTCATAGTAAGGGTGGTGATGATGGATGTGTCACACTTGACTGTGGAGTGGAGCTCAAGTTTGAACAATCTAGTCATGCTAGCCACCATGATTAGAACATAATAGAAAGAAAGTTAGGTTATGTTAGAAAGATACAAGAGATCATGCAAGTGAACTTCTAATATTTCAAATCTATTATTTATATGTGCAAGTGGTGGAATAGTGGGCTAATATGTATCAAGTCTAAAAATATGTGGAATGAAAAGAAGTAGCCTTATGATTTCCCAAAACACTTGAACCAAGTGTTTTTTAACTCAAATGTGTAGGATATATATTGATGGTTTGTACTAAGACACGATATAAGATTAAACATCTTTTGAGAACAACAATGTTATCATGCCAAGTGAAGAAGATAATCAAGGTGATGGAAATAAAGAGTGGTATGTACATGTTTTATTGTTTTGTGGTTATGTCATTTTATTATGGTTATATATAATTGGACAATTATGTTTTTTATTCATTTTATGATGTTGGATATCAAAAGTTAACAATCATTTACAACCATAATGTTGAAATAAAATAAATTGTTTTGGAACTTTAAGCTCTTTAATGAATTATGAATCATTTTTAATTGTAATATTTGCACGTTGTCCCTTCAGGGGTATTGCATAAAAGGTCTTTTTGATATATATTCATTATGATACATTAAACTAACAAAAGGGTTTTTGTGTGAACAAGCATCTTTGTTTTCTGAAATATCACCTAGTAACTAATGGATTGGGTTTGATTATAACTAGAGACCTTAGTACATACTTTGTCTTGAAATAGTTCAATCGAACCCTGATATGTACAAGAATATTTGATGTGAACAAGCATATAAAATAACCAAAATGTGTTAGATACATAGTTAATAAGATACACTAAAGATATTTTGTGTAAAAACTTTTATGTGCTAAATGTTTTATTGCAACGAATAAATTCAAGTGCACTCTATATTAACACTATGGGTGAAATGTGTAACTTGAAAATGCTTATAAATTTATCAAAATTAATAAAATATTGATTTCAACATTAAAAGTAAAATGTTGAATATCTTACAAAATTTTCACAAATATCTTGAATCCCAAACTAGATTATTCACAAAAATTTGTCCAACTATCTACCTATGCCAAATCATCTATATGTTGAATACTTAAAACGTGAAAGAGATCCTTTTTTATTCAATGGCCATAAATTTATGTGCATGACAATCTACAAAAAAAACGTGTTCATCCATTTTCTACTAAATGTAACCAACTCCTCTAATTTATTTGTTCCCTATATTAAATGCATCTCAAGATACCCCTCAAGGTGCTTAGTGATGGTGACTCATGTTTAGAAACACTTAGAAGATGAGTTAGATGAGAAGGATATGATTCTATATAATACAAGTGGAAAGGGGCATTGTGAATGGCATGTTAAAAATATATCATTGCAACTATGAAATCAAACACATTTACACTTATAAATTGAATAAATGGATTCATATGGTTGCATCACATCCAAAAACGTTGACATTCATTTGTGATTTGAATTGCACGTATAAATTGAATAAATGGATGTATGTTAGGGTCCTAACCTAACCCCCTTACTTAGATACTTTATCAATGTATGAGGCCATTTTTCTTGAATAAGGCTCATTAAATAGTTAGTTAATAGTTACTCATTATAATAAAGGGTCCTTTTTAGTATTAAGGCCCAAATTAGTTGGTTGACCCTGATTGAAATTAGGGCAAGAAAATAGAATAACTAAAAAAATTGAGAAGGAAAAGAAGACATGCGGAAAACGCACCAATCCAAGTCAAATTCATATGTACATCAATGGTACATTAATAGTACATCTCAAAGTAACGACCCCACAATGGTATCATAACTAACCAGTTGTTAAGGTCTAGTTAGGACTTAGGATTATTTCTAACAAACCCTCATTATAAAGGGCCCACAGGCAGTTAAAGTTCTCTATGGATAGTTATATATTGAGTAGAAGATTATGTATTATTTTGTCAAGAATTTTTATTGTATTTGGAGCATTGCTCTTGGAGGTTTCCCCCTTGAAGAGGCAAGTGAACATAGCTATCTATTTTTAACTCTCTTTTATCTTGCATTCTTGGGTTTTGCACTACAATTTATGTGATTTCTCTAAATTTTTGGGGTTAATTATACAACAATTGATATCAGAGCTCTTTCTTTGGCATGAAGTGGGAGAATGCTTGGGCATAGAGTGGGAATATTTTTTCTTTTTTGCGGATCTTTTACAGGAAAAAGAGGACGACAGTATTTTGGTCAATATATGAAACTTTATATGCAGAGTTTGAAGAAACCAACCATATATTTGAATTCCTCTCAAAAAAATACCCAATTTCAAAAAAACAATTGTCCAAAACGAAGTCCAGAAAATGGATATATCGCCAATTCAAAATCTAAAAAAATTTAGTGTTTTTTCCATTGACAACCATGAATTTTGCAGATTGGATATCTTTTGAAAAAGTTCATAGATTTTAGTAAAACTAGTGCCATTAGATCCAAAAAAGCTGCAGAATTTCACAATTGAGGTCATAATAACCAATTAGATAAGTATAGCTAAAGTTGTGATCATTTTGCATTTTCGACCTCAAGCCCTACCTCACACAAGTTATTTTCTGGTCATTTTAAGAGTTTTTTATGGGGTTAACAAGCTCATAATTTTATTTTTTTAGAGATGTGTTTCGACATCTTTAAATAACATAGTGATGTGTCTTTCAGTGAGTAAAATTGTGGTATGGGAAGAACACATGCACAAAATACAAGTGGAATCACATTGTTGGAAACCCTTGTAAACCTTGTCAGTAACCCTTCAAGTTGTACCGCATCAGACAATACATGTATATGGAATTTCACTTCCATGTATCGTTGGGTATATAGGCAGTCCCATACGTATACCTGAAACTAGATTTAGATAAGTTAATCGATCATCTTGTTGCTATAGTACACCAAGAACAGCACTTGGGAAGACCACTCTCTAGTATCTGGGTAGTTGAGTAGTATGGATAAGATCACGATTGAGCCTCTTTAGTTAGTGCCTTGAGATATTGGGACGAGTACTATTGTTGGACCCCACACATATATCATAGAGCTATAGCACCTGACATTCCCTTGTCCTTAGGACCTCGTAACTTTTTCCAGCGAGCTCAACCATGAAGGATAATACCTATAAACCACCTCATGCTTCTCCAAACAATATGACCACCGCTCTACTTCAAACAGGTTGAATAGCCTCAAAAATTAGTTTAATAGGTTGGATGATAAATTAGATGGGTTGAATGAGCAGTTGAATAAGAAGCTAGATGAGAAGTTACAACATAACCTATCCAACTTTGAAAATATGTTGACTAAGAAATTGACAGGTATGCCAACTCAGGGAATAACAGAGGAACACCAGTGGACTACACAATAAAATGAGAAACACAGTGAAGAAACTTCTAACTCAATATTGTTTAGCCACTCGCAACCCTTTTTTGGTCCGCACAACAATCAATCAATGGATAATAACATATGGCACCATTCTCCTAAGGTGGACCTAAACAAGTTTGATGGTTATGATCAATTTGGAAGGGTCACACATATGGAACATTACTTTTCCCTCCAAGGAATTAGTGTTGACATGATGAAACTCAGGGTGGGGTCTTTTATCTAGATCTGGAAGGATGGAAATGGTGGGAATGGCATAAAAAATCATATGTGTGCTATATCACTTGGGGTCAGTTTGTTAAAGTTGTCTATGCATGTTTTGAGAAAGGTACTCACTATTTGGGGTGACTTGCCAAGGTATGCCAAACAAGCTCAATCACAGAATTTATGGCAACCTTTGAGAAATTAGCTATCTATACAGATTCTTTCTATAGAGAATGTTTCATTAGTAGCTTCAAGGAGGATATTCGAGCACAAGTTAGAATGTGACCTCCTACTACATGGTTGGAAGCAATGTAGAGGACCCTAAAATCAGAGATGGTGATCAATGCATAAACAAAAAAAACAACCTTCATTCCCTACACTTGTCCTTCCCAAGTTACCTCCCCAAGCACAACTCCTACACATCCCTTGAAAGTACAATGATTGTCTCCAATGAAAATAGCAGATCGCCAAAGACAAGGACTCTTCTCTAATTGTGATGAAAATTATGCTTCGGGTCATCGATGTAAAGAACAAAAATTGTTCCAAATTGAAATGACCATTCATGCCCTGACTAAAGACATAAGTATTGAAGAGACACCAGAGATACAAGTTGAGAACAACAACACTCAACCTCAGGTGGATATCGAACCTCCATTCTCTCACAAAGAACCACTTATCTCTCAGCATGCATTATCGAGCATTCCAATTCCACAAACCTTGAAACTCTTGGGTTACATCAAGCACTAAAAATTCATAGTCCTAATTGATGGTGGCAGTATTCCCAATTTCATTCACAAGAGAGTGGCAAAAGAAACTCATTGTTTTGTACACCCAATGCACAACTTTCGAATCATGATCTCCAATGGAGGTATGATGAAATGTGGGGGAAGATGTGAAAATGTTAGATTCTAGATGGAAGACTATCAGCTCAAAACCCATCTATTTTACATAGATATGGGTGGGTGTGATATAGTATTGGGGGGTAGAATAGCTACGCATGTTGGGACCAGTCACCATGGATTTCAAAGAACTCTATACAATTTTCACTCAAGAGGGTCATGTACAAACCCTTTGAAGGCTTTAGGTAGACTCTCCTAAAACAGTGAGCTCTTATTGTATGGAGAAGTTATTAAAGAAGGGCCACTGTCAAATTATTTCTCAATTTAATGCCATATAGGTTATGGATAACCTAACACAAGAAATCCACCCAGACTTGCAGCTGGTCCTTGACAAACATCATCAAGTCTTTGAGACACCAAAGGGTTTACCCCCTTCTCAAGGAGAGAATGACCATGGAATTCCCCTAATTTTAGGAAGTCAACCACCAAATGTATGTCCTTATCACCACCCTTTTGAACAAAATAATGAAATAGAAAAGATCATTCATGAGTTGTTGGAGGTCGGGGTCATACATCCCAATACAAGCCCTTACTCATTGCTAGTAGTCATGGTATTAAAGAAGGAAGGCACTTGGCTAGTAACTCATCGCTAGTAGAAAATGGTACTTTAAGGAAACTCATCCAACAGCTTCAGGTAGATCCCAACCAACCTAAAGGTTATACATGGAAACATGATACATTGTGGTATAAAGGGTTCATTGTTCTAGAAAAATATTCAACCCTCAAACAAAAAGTCTTATGGGAGCTACATTCAGCATTGATAGCCATTCACTCTAGCTTTCATAAAACCTATGAAAGAACTAAGTGTGCATTCTTATCAGATGACATGAAATCAGATATCCAAGATTTCATAGCATCCTATGATGTTTTTAAAAAAAACATGGGAGAGACAATGAAGATACTAGAGGCATTGCAACCATTACCAATCCCAACGCAGATTTGGATAGACATTTCAAGGTATTTTATTATGGGACTCCCAAAAGCAGGAAACAAATCAATCAACATGGTGGTTGTTGATCATCTTTCAAAAGCTACTCAGTTTTGTGCCCTATCTCATCCTTTCACTCCTTCCTTAGTGGCTCGGGCCTTCAAGGATTAGATATTTAAGCTACATGGTGTGTGTGCTTCCATTGTCTTGGATCAGGACCCCACATTCACCAATGTTAGGAAATGAGAAACACTTCCACGCTAAACCTAGCAAAAGAGAGGAAGAAACATTTAATCAAGAAAGTAAATGACAAAGCAAACACATTGTACATAGAGATTTTACCCTGGAAACCCAGACATGAAAACCAGCATTCCTTGAGTGTTTTTCTCTCTTGTTGTCTTATTCCTTCATAATAAAAGGTTACATGCCTAACCTTGGTCTACACCTAAGACACAATCGACATCATACCTTTTTGCTTTACACAAGAAAAACCATGTATCCAATTCGTCTTACATCTACATGACCAACAACCTCTAAAAAAATTTCTCTAAAAGATTAAATTTTACAACATTACAACACACCTTATTTATAGGCTTTATAGTAGGGAAAACCCTAAAGAAAGGCACCCAAAAACAGTTAAATATCCATGCATATCATTGGATACAAATCCCATGAATCCTGGGATATTGTTACAGACGACTCTAAGTTGGTTTACCAGTTGATTACTAGTCGACTCCATTCGGTCTTCAATCGATTTCCATGCGCTCGCATGTCGACCTCTTGTCAGTTGACCTCTTTGACTTGCTGTCAATTTCTTCGACTTCAAATTTACCTGGTCAAACCACCTCAACTTTCAACTTTCATTGTTTGTCGATCCACCTTGACAAGAATTTCACTACAAAGAATATAACAACCCAACATTCTTCCACTTGTTGTCTTCTTTGCTGAAACTGGGAGATTTTTGAACTCTCATTCACTGACCTGGGGCAACGATTCCCATTGCCTCTTTGCACCAAGAGAAATTCACAGCACTCATAGACTTGGTCAAAGAGTTTTCTATGTTTTCCAACTTGTCTACTTTCTCCAGCAGCACCTTGTTGCTTTCCACCATGTCTCTCATGAATTGGTATTGTACATCAATAAGATTAGTCTTGGAATGATAAGTTGGGTTCTTTGCCAGAAATATTGTGCTTTGATTGTCACAAATTATCTTCATAGCTCTCTGCTCAAACCCAATTCCTAAACACATCCTTTGCATCCATACTTCTTATTTGCTTCCATGAGTGGTTTCTATGTATTTAGCTTTTGTTTTTGACAAGGCTACGACTACCTGTCACTTACTTATCCACCTGATTTCTCCATCGAACATCTTGAACACATATCCATTGGTCGACCTTTGACTATACAGATCTCCAGCCTAGTCAACGTCGATAAATCCATGTACATTTAAATTCACTATCACCTCCATGTTTTCCTTGGTAGCATATAGAATAGTATTTTGTGCCACACAAATACATGAATACCTCTTGACAATTGTCCAATGCTCCTTTCTAAGTGTGGACATGTATATGATCAATACTCCCATTGCATGGGAAATGTCTAGTTGAGTGCAGACCATTGCATACATTATACTACCAACATCACTTACATAGGGAACACGTGCCATGTCCTTTATTTCCTCTTGTGTCTTTGGACACTATTCAACAATTAGCCTTGCTGCCACAGGAATTGGCACCTTCACAGGTTTGCAATCCTGCATGTTGAAACGTTTCAAAATTGTTTCAATATACTTCTTTTGGTTCAACCAAAGATTTCTAGTTGCTCGATCTCTCTTGATATCCATTGCAAAAATTAAGTTTGTTGCACCAAGATCCTTCATGTCGAACTTGGTGGATAGTTGCTTCTTCACCTCCTTTATTGTGTTCATGTTGTTTCCAATAAACAACATGTCATCGACATACAATGCTACATATATGAAATGCCCACCTTATTCTTTGGAATATATGCTGCGATCAACTTTGTTTCTCACAAATCTCAAACTAAGGATGTATGTGTCGAAATTTTGGTACCACATCGTTGGTGATTGATTTAGACCATAAAGGAATCTTTTCAATTTGCACACCAAATCTTTCTTTCCCCTTACTACAAATCCTTCAGGTTGTTTCATGTAGATTTCTTCTTCCATGTCCCTATGTAGGAATGTTGTATTTACATCCATTTTTTCTATTTCTAGATCAAATGTTGTAGCCAGAGACACTAGTGCTCTAATGGAAGTTAATTTTGCAATAGGGGAAAAAATCTCACCGAAGTCGACTCCTTTGACTTGGGAATATCCTTTTTCTACCAGTCGAGCTTTGAATTTCTCAACTTGACCTACGATGTTCATTTTCTTCCTAAATACCCTCTTGCTACCAACGGGCTTTCTTCCATTTGGTAATTCGACTAAATCCCATGTCTCATTATTATGCAAGGATTCCATCTCTTAGACCATGGAATCCTTCCATATTTTTCCCTCTTTTGATTCAACTGCCTCCCTAACCGACTTGGGATCTTCGTTAGTGGCAGTTAACATAAATGCGGAACAAAATTCGAGTGGATTCTACCTTTTGATTGGTTTTCTTACTCATTCTGACCTCCTTACAACTGGGGTCGATTGTTCCACCTCTTCATATGATTCATTCATCTCATCTGAATCACCTTCTTCATTCCTTAGTTCAAACCGTACCTTCTCTAGATTATTCTCTGTTTGAACTATCACTTCAGACAAGGACTTCCTTCCTACTTTTCTAAAGATGACATCTAGATTGTACAATGTTTTCCTTGATGCAGGATCCCAGAGCTTATATCATTTCATTCCTTCTTTCTATCCAATGAAAATACACTTGACTTTCTTCTTGTCCAACTTGCTCCTCTTTTCCTTGGGAACATGCACAAATGCACCACAGCCAAATA
The DNA here is from genome assembly GCA_000966675.3 of Picea glauca. Lineage (NCBI taxonomy): Eukaryota > Viridiplantae > Streptophyta > Pinopsida > Pinales > Pinaceae > Picea > Picea glauca. Next base: position 152,620 of record JZKD02S2233886.1, read on the forward strand.
TTTTGAGATGTGAAACCGAAGGCTTCTTACCAGACCATACCTCATGTGAAGTCGTGTCGACTAGCGTTGACGAAGGAGACATATTCACTAGATATTTTGCAGTGTCAACTGTCTCTGCCCATAATTCTTGTGCAAGCCCGACACCACTAAGCATGCTCCTTGCCTTGTCCATCAATGTTTTGTTCATTCTTTCAGCAACTCCATTTTGTTGTGGGGTACGGTGTGGTATTTTGGCATGTTGTGCCACACTTCTTGCAGAACTGATAGAATTCATTTCCACATAATTCACCATCATTGTCAGTTCTCAGCACCTTAATCTTCTTATCTGTCTGGTTTTCTACAAGAGAATTAAACTCTTTGAATTTCTCGAGAACCTATGATTTCTTCCTCGGGAAATATATCCATGTCTTCCTAGAAAAATCATCTTTGAAGGAGACATAATACAAGAATCCACCAAGTGAACTCACTGAAACAAGGCCAAACAGATCATTATGAACCAATTCTAGAATCCCCTTTGTCCTTGTCGCTTCAAATGGGAACCTCACCCAACTTTGTTTCCATATATACAATGTTCTCAAAAATTGACTTCTAAATTTCATTCAGTAAAATCTTTGACCATAACTTTGTTATGCATAGCTCAAAGTCCTTTTTCTCCAATATATCCCATCCTCTCCTGCCATAGCATGGTCGGGTCATTTTGATGAGGACTTGTCGATTTGGGTTGAATTGACTTAGCCCGAGTCAAATTGGGTTGAGTAGACTCAGCCCGAGTCGAGTCGAGTCGAAGTCGAGTCAACTTCAGGAATAGTGATGTTGTTGCATCCAGTCAAATGGAAATTCCCTAATAACTTGTATAGGGTTCCAATCTAAACTCCTTTCATTAAGACCATCACACCTCTGACCATCTTGCATGTATCCTTCTGAAATAGAGTGTGCACACTTGCATCACTCATCTTGCTAACAAATATCAGGTTTCTTTCCAAACCCAAAATATGTAGCACACCTGGAAGGGTTCTACTCCTCCCATCCTCCAGTTTCAGTCGAAATCTTCCTCGTCTAACAATTTTGGTTGTCGAGTCATCCCCCAAGAACACATCTCCTCCTTCATATCATTCATATTCATAGAACCATTCTTTATGTGGTGTCATATGATAGGATGCTCTTGAGTCGATCAACCAAACATCTTGATCTAACTGTGTACTGGTCGACGCCAGGTACACATCATCTCCCTTATCTGGAGTCATCTTTCTCTTAGTTGACTGCTTCTCATCGGATCATGTACTAGCTTATGTTTCCTTCGACTTGCAGTCCCTTTTGTAATGCCCAACTTTACCGCATTTCCAGCATCTTCTTTTTGTCGACTGAACCGGGGATTTAGATCTACCCTTCAACTTAGAATTTATACAGAATAATTTTCCTTTATCTATCTCATTCAGTCGACCTCTTACCACTAATGCATATTTGGTCTCATTTATTTTGACAGTAGATATGCAACCACGTATTCTATCACTAATGTGGTTGAATTAATCCCTATAGCCATGACTAAGCTATCCTAGGAGTCTGGAAAAGAACATGATAAGCTAACACATTTCTCCTCCTCAGTGATTTTAATATCCACTGCAGATAACTGACTTATTATAGTCTTAAACGCATTTAAATAATCAGCCACCAAGCTACCCTCACTCATCCTCAGAAGATATAGTTTATTTCTAAGGAATAAATTATTTTCTAGGTATTTTGATTAGTACAATCTCCCCAACTTGTCCCGCAGTTTCTTGGCTGAATCTTCACCTGAGACATTCAACAGTTTCGAATCTACAAGACAAAGTTAAATCATACTCCTTGCCCTTCTCTCCAGTTTCTCCCATTCTTCCCTTGGAATACCTGTCAGAATGGTACCTGCATAGACTGCTACCCATTGTTCTCGATATACAAGGAGATCTTCAATTTTAATCTTCCAAAGCTCAAAATTATGGCCATTGAATTTTTCGATCTCTATTCTCGAGATACTCGCCATTCTTTAAGCACAATCTTTAGATATTTTTGACTTACGACTCTTGTTGAACCTATGGTTTAGCTCAGATCCAAGGTTGTTAAACCAAGATCTGATACCACATGTTAGGAAATGAGAAACACTTCCACGCTAAACCTAGGAGAAGAGAGGAACAAAGATTTAATCAAGAAAGTAAATGACAAAGCAAACACACAGTACACGGAGATTTTACACTGGAAAACCAAACAGGAAAACTAGCATTCCTTGAGCATTTTTCTCTCTTGTTGTCTTATTCCTTTAGAATAAAAGGTTACATGCCTAGCCTTGGTCTACACCTAAGACACAATTGACGTCATACCTTCTTGCTTTACACAAGAACAACCTTATAGACAATTCGGCCTACATCTACATGACCAACAAACTCTAAAACGATTTCTCTAAAAGATTAACTTTTACATCACTACAACACGCCTTATTTGTAAGATTTACAGTAGGAAAAACCCTAAAGAAAGGCACCCAAAAACAGTTACATCCACCTAGTTCATTGGCTACAAATCCAGCAAATCTTGGGATTCTATTACAGTCGACTCTAAGTCGGTTTACTAGTCAATTACCAATCGACATCCATTTGGTCTTCATTCAGTTTCCATGTGCCATCCTATCGACCTCTTTTCAGTTGACCTCTTTGAATTGTTGTTGATTTCTTCGACTTCGACTTTACTCGATCGAACCACCTTGACCTTCGGCTTTCACTGTCAGTCGATCCACCTCGACTAAAATTTCACTGCAAAGAATATAACAACCCAACAACCAAGAAATTTTGGCTAGAAATATTTAGATTTCAAGGTACACAGTTGAATATGAGCATTGCATATCATCCTCAAACTTATGGTCAAACAAAAGTGGTCAACAAGTGCCTAGAAACCTATTTGAGATGTTTTTCTCCTAGAAATCCACAACAATGAGAACAATGGCTTCTTCTTGTCAAATGGTGGTACAACACTATTTATCATGGAGCTACCAAAATGACACCATATGAAGATGTTTATGGCCAAAAACCCTTATCAATGGCATCCTATGTACCAGGCACCTCCAAGTTTCATGTGGTAGATAGAAAACTTCACACTAGAAAAGCCACTATCTATATCCTTGAGGACAACTTGTTCATGGCACAAAATTGAATGAAACAACAGGTTGATCAACATAGATATGCACTTTCTTTTAATGAAGGGCATCAAATGCTTATTCATCTGCGACCTTATAAACAGACATCACTCAAAGATAAAGTTACCCAGAATCTCACTCCCAAGTTCTATGGTCCCTATCAGATCATACAACGTATTGGCCAGGTCTCCTACAAGCTGGCTCTCCAACCCACTCCAAGATTCATCCATTATTTCATGTGTCCTATTTGAAGAAACTTGAGGGATCAAATTGCAAAGTGTAGACCAACCTACCAAAAATTGATGAAGAAGGTTCCATTTGGCTCCAGCCAGAAGCAGTATTGGATACCAGAGAGTGCTAGTTGTGATAGCGCACGATCAAGGAAGTGTTGATCCAGTGTAAAGATACGCAACTAGAAGATGCCACATGGGAATCGATAGTGATTCTACAACAATTTCCTCTCCTTAAACCTTGAGGACAACACTGCTTTCAAAGGGGGAGGGAGTGTTAGGGTCCTAACCTAACCCCCTTACTTAGATACTTTATTAATGTATGAGGTCACCTTCCTTGAATAAGGCCCATTAAATAGTTAGTTAATAGTCACTCATTGTAGTAAAGGGTCCTTTTTAGTAATAAGGCCCAAATTGGTTGGTTGACCCTCATTATAAGGGGCCCATTGGTAGTTAATATTCTCTATGGATAGTTATATATTGAGTAGAAAGTTATGTATTATTTTGTCGGTTGACCCTCATTATAAGGGGCCCATTGGTAGTTAATATTCTCTATGGATAGTTATATATTGAGTAGAAAGTTATGTATTATTTTGTCGAGATTTGTTATTGTATTTGGAGCATTGCTCTTAGAGGTTGCCCCCTTCAAGAGGAAAGTGAACATAGCTCTCTATTTGTGTCTCTCTTTTCTCTTGTGTTCTTGGGTTTTGCACTACATTTTCTGTGATTTATCTAAAGTTTTGGGGTTAATTACACTACAATGTAAATGGTTGCATCACATCAAAAAAGTTGCATTCATTTTTTATTTGATGATTAATATGTGAGAGGAGTTGACATCTTATGGAAATTTTAGAAGTTCGATTGTCATGAAAAAATAAAGCAAATAGTTAATGATTATGTAATGTACCTAGGAAGGATATTATGGGGTACTTAGGGAGGTACCCAAGGGGATAATGAATGTGGTGTGACCATAATCATTAAATAGGCCCACTTAGTGTTTGATGGGTAATAAATAGGCCCACTATGCAGTTAAGAGGAAACAATAAAATAATAATAAGGGGTAGTTGTCATATGCCCCTAGGAATACTCATGAGAAATTTTAAATACACATGAGTATCATTGTATTGAGAAATGTTGTATGTATCTTTTTGTAATAATCATGGCTTATGGGGTGATTCCTTCCATAAGGAATAACTAATGGTATTACCCTACCTTAAGGGTTGGTTCTTCTCTATATTCTTGTGTTCTTTATGGTGTGAATGCATGTGATATTTCTTAAGTTTAAGGGTTTGTTCTCAAGATCAAGGGTTAACCTTTATCTTTTATATATCAAGATTTACTACAAGTGGTATCATAGTTGTTTTGGGCCAAAAAAAAAAAAAAAAATTCCAAACTTTTCAAGGGAAAAAGAGGATGACAACCTTCAGATCAGTTTTTGAAACTTTTTATGTAGAATCTAAAGAAAAAAAGTTGTATATATGAGTTCCACTTGAAAAGTACCAAGTTCAAAAACAAATTGTCCAAATAGGAGTCCGGGAAGTGGAGTTATAACTGATTTAAAATCAATTGTTTTAGGATTTTTTCGATTACAGTCGTGTAGTTTGCAGATCATATATATTTTAATTGAGTGCCCATATTTCAATCAAACTAGAGTCATTCGTTGCAGAGTGGCCATGGCATTTCATAATTGTTGTCATAATAGCCAATCAGAGAAGTATCACCAAAGTTATGATAATTTTACATTATCCACCTCAAAACCTTTATTACATAAAGAAGCTTTTTGAAAAGTAAGTGGTTTTCTTCAAAACCCTAGTTCTATTCTCAAAGATGTTTACAACAAAAAAATGATGGTCCTAGTATTGAATAATAAATAGAAGATATAAATTCCTCATGGAAAATGTTTTGGAAATTCTATATCTCTGTTCATTTAAGAGGTGATGCTACCATCTGGTGGAATTTACTTAACCACAACAAGATGAAGGCACTCTTAGATGAAGAATAAGGACAAGTAATTTTAGACAATTGGTCTCATGTTGGAAAGAAGGATAAAGAGAGTACCAAGGGTTTGTTTTAATGTACAAACTTTCTATTATAGGTTCATGGATGTATTCAACAAGAAAGTATTATTATTTCTATAAACCTAGTAGCAAGCATAATTTTATCAATGTTAACTTGGCTAAAAGATTGCAAGTTCCCAAAAATAATATTCAAAGCATACAAGTTGATGCTGAAAATGTTCATTTTTTTATAGATTTGAATATTACCATGGATAAATATGTGTTGCTTTCATATTTTCATTTTATAGATATGGATGATGTGGATATTGTTTTGGGATATCCTTGGATGGACTCGGTTGGTACAAATAATATTAATGTACAAAGGAAGTTTTTTAGGCTTTGATACAAGAAAAGGAAAATTACATTGTAGGATATTTCCCTTACTAAGCAAGCAGGGCCCTAGGGGGCACATGAAGAATTGCTCGTGATGTAGGTCCATATCAAGACTTGCCCAGACCCGAGGACCTCTGTTAGATCACTATGCTCAAACTTTGTAGCATGCTCTTCTAGGTTATAAAACCCCTCTCATATATAGAAAGAAATATACTATTGCTCTTCTCTAAACTTAACTCCTTAACCAATGTGGGCTTGACTCTAAACTTAGCCTTCATGCACTCAAGCTCTCGGCGCTTACCATCATGTGAAACCTTCCTTTAAAAGGATTAAGAGCCTATTCCATGCATATCACTATTCTTAAGCCCCTAATGGCTTTCCTTACACAACACTCATATATCCATCAACTTAAGACCAAGGCTTATCGGGCTCACCTTTTAAGCATTGTTTCCACTCTTCTTTAGCACTCAATATCCATCTAATGACCTCAACCTATATGGCTATATCGCATTCCTCAATATAAGGGCTTAACCTCAAAACTCTTTGCATCCACCATTGGAACGCCCTACGTGTCCTTGGTCCTTCACGTCAACAATTTGACCTTCTTTCAACCATTGTATTATTTTTGGAACACATAGGAACCCTACGAATTATGTCTATAGTTTGTTCAAACATTTCTGTGCCAACATCACCATCATTACATTCATTTAACTCGGCATAACCACATAAATCTATCTTTAGACCAATATCGAATGCATCTCGAATCTACACAAGATATAAAAGTCGACCCTTATCATGAACACTTGACCTCCACGTCACTTCTTGAATGGACTCTCTCTGTGCAAAACCTTCATTCTTCGACTTCCTCTGTGAAAGCATCACCACCGGTCTTCAATACTTTGTCTATCAGGTCATCCCCCTCCACGTTCAATTCATTATTTCTGCAACTCTTCTACACAGGAGCCCTCACACACAGATGGTCTACCACTCCTTGCGCACCTCTGTGTAATAATATCACAGATACACGAGGTCTGTCCCCTCTGCTCTGCGTAACCATTCACCATACGACCTTTGGTCAGTTCGACACCAACACAGTTGATATAACACCAGTTCATTTGCCATTGCTCGATACAGAGCTCTCACTAACTCTCGTCCTTCACAAACTCCACCTTGTCATTTACAGAGCACAACTCTATCTACAGGAACATTACAGTCGATTTGCACAAGATATGGTGTTCAAGCCTGTCATGGCTCGACACCCACTTCTGAGTATTTTCAATATTCGTTGCATTTTGTTATGCATAACCCTGTGGCTCAACAGAGTCTTTCTAAGATTCAAATAAACTTCTACAGGCTTAGAATTCTGGCTATACTCAACCCATTCATTTACTGGAATCTCATATGCAGAGATTATGCCCAGTTTTACCCTTGTCAAACCTGCATGTACAAGTGTAGCTTTACACAGAACTATAACTATTCACCAACATTGCTTCAATCATATTGCATATACAGGTTGCAAAAGAAACAACAACACACAGTATATGATGAACCTATTTCTGATTCAAAGAGTAAATTGTACATGCATTCCAAAGCCCTCATCTCGGAACTCCTCCTCGCTGAGTTCTGCTCGTAGGCTTCTCCCAAAACTTTATTTTCTAAAAAACCTAAACTACCCTCCTCCCCCTCGAGAGTTACAATCCTCTCTTTTTTTTTATTCCATCCCAAGAGAGCATTTTTTTTCCAGCTCTTCAACGGTTCCTACAAATCAGCCACTAATTCCTAGATTAGGTAACACTTCTATATTTAGAAAAAACTAACTTATGACTCATCTAACTACTAACTGAAAACAAGTAGTTGCCTACTCGAGGCATCCCATCCCTTAAGGGATTGGTTACATGACTTTTTGTTTACATTGACACCTATACTAACAAATAAACACTTTTGTATGAAAGTTTACAATGTCTTTTTATAATAAACCCTCCCTGGGAAATGTCTAGACCTAAAGGTCCAACTAGACTTTTAGCACTTGATTAGGAGAGCTAATGCTCCTGCATCAGACTCCCAAGGTAGAAAGAAGAACATGATCTCCTGATCATGAACCTTCAATCTTCATCTTTCCTGGATCCCAAATTCTAGTTTGTTGTTGTCCATAAGTTTCATTGTCTTCACTTTTCTTTAGTTGCAACCTTACAGGCTTCCACACTTTGTCCTGTAATGCTCCACTGTCTCCACCTTCTCTATTCTTCACTTCCAAACCAACTTCACAATGGACTTCCTTTATCATTCTATTGTAGCTCTTCTTAGGCATTTGCATTAACTCCCACAGTTCACCTATGTCACCTTCCAATGCAGCTTGCTGCTGCAAACTAATTTTGTTTCCCTTATTTTTCCACAGCACTTTATTACTCTTTGCACATCCCTCTGCAATCTGTTGATTTCTTTCTTCAACTCTTCTTGACTCAATTTTTGTTTCTACTTGAATTCTCACAAGCACAACATCACTATGTTGCCCAACATTTCCAGCATAACACTCCTCCTCTTTCTTGACAACATCCAACAATTGTCTTTCAGCTTCTTCACTGAATCTAGTAACCAATTCAGCATCTTCCAGTTCTAAGACTGATTCCTTTTTAGTCTGAGACATAGCTATCTCACTTTCATCTTCACTGCTACCTCCTTCCCTGTCACAAGTCCAATCTCCCTGTCACACTGCTTCTTCACTTTTCATCCGAATAAAATTTTGATTTCTCATTTCTATGACAGCTCTAAGTGTATGTCCAACAATCTTTTCTTGGCCATGCAGACAAGCCAACTTCTCCCTGTCCTCAACAATAACAGGCTCCTTCATATGAGACATGATTGTCTCACTTCCCTTGGAGATGCTACCCTCATTAAGTAAGGAATCAATAAATTCCTTCTACTACAACAACTCAACTTGGTCTTCATTCGAAAGACACTCTTCGTTATACCTTGCTTGACAACTTTCAACCTCATCCAAGACAAATCCAAAAGATGGTTTGTCTCCTACAATGCCTTCCTATTGTTCCAAGTCTTTTACAAAACTCAAAAAATCCTCAATAGTCTTATGTTCAGCTTCCTCAAGCATAACCTTGGTATGCTTGATGTTCTCCTTTGCTTGTTCTTGTTCTTGGTCATCATCATAGGCCCAACTTTCTTTACTTTCATCTTTTGCTGCATGCTGAAGACCATCACCTTCTTCTCTTTGTATATGTGTATTTGCATGAGACACAATTGTCTCTTCATCTTCCTGAGAAGAATTTAGGTTCATTCCTCCTCCTTCATCCTTTATGATAACATTAGCAAATCTCCTTTCCTCATTCATTGTACCTGCAAGCACACACAAAGTATTAGTTTTAAAACATTGAGACCTCTTGCCCTCACTTGAAGCTTCAAGCTTCAAGTCTTCTACCAGACACTCACTTGTCTTGAGTAACTCATCCTTTCGATGAACATTCATCAGTTGCTCTTTTCTCTTCTATAGCTTATACCACCTTAACTATTGTCTTATAAGGAAACCACATCTTTGGTCTTCCTCATTCTTCTGTAATAGCTCCATCATAACTTCTAGATGGAATTCTATCTCAGCCTTCTCCCTCTCATACTCTTCATCACTCAACTGTCTCCACATGCCATTAGATTTGGCATCTTCCTTCTTCAATTTGTGGTTGCCTCCTGAGCCTCTTCTATGACTCTTAATAGTCATATTCTTTGAGTTTCTCACTCTCTATGAGCTACACTAGCCTCTGCAGTAACAGTTCTCCCTGCTACAGCTTACCTCACCAAGCCTTCTCTGTAATTAGTCTTTTGGCAAGCACTGGTTCTCCATCTAGAACCTTCTTGAGCACTCTATGCTCCTTCTAGGCTTCACACTCACAACTCATTTGCCCTTTGAGAACTCATTTGTCCCCTTTCCTTCACCAAAAGCAACCTTGCTCTTTCTCTCTTCCCGCTCTCATACCAATTGATGCAGGTCCATATCAAGACCTACCCAGACCCGAGGACCTTTGTTAGATCACTATGCTCAAACTTTGTAGCACGCTCTTCTAGGTTATAAAACCCCTCTCATATATAGAAAGAAATATACTATTTCTCTTCTCTAAACTTAACTCCTTAACCAGTGTAGGCTTGACTCTAAACTTAGCCTTCATGCACTCAAGCTCTCGGCACTTACCATCATGTGAAACCTTCCTTTCAAAGGCTTAAGAGCCTATTCCATGCATATCACTATTCTTAAGCCCCTAATGGCTTGCCTTACATAACACTCATATATCCATCAACTTAAGACCAAGGTTTATCGGGCTCACCTTTTAAGCATTGCTTCCACTCTTCTTTAGCACTCATCCTCCATCTAATGACCTCAACTTGTATGACTATATCGCATTCCTCAATATGAAGGCTTAACCTCAAAACTCTTCGCATCCACCATAGGAACGCCCTACGTGTCCTTGGTCCTTCATGTCAACAATTTGACCTTCTTTCAGCCATTGGATTATTTCTGGAACACATAAAAACCCTACGAATTTTGTCTATAGTTTGTTCAAACGTTTATGCGCCAACATCACCATCATTGCAGTCATTTAACTAGGCATAACCACATAAATTGATCTTCAGACCAATATCGAATGCATCTTGACTCTGCACAAGATCTAACAGTCGACCCTTATCATCAACACTTAACCTCTACGTCACTTCTTGAACGGACTCTCTCTGCGCAAAACCTTCATTCTTCCACTTCCTCTATCCAAGCATCACCATCAGTCTTCAATACTTCGTCTATCAGGTCATCTCCCTACACGTTCAATTCATTATATTTGCAACTCCTCTACATAGGAGCCCTCACACACACACGGTCTACCACTCCTTGCGCACCTCTGTGTAATAATATCATAGATACACGAGGTTTTTCCCCTCTGCTCTGCATAACCATTCACCATACGACCTTTGGTCAGTTCGACACCAACACAGTCGATATAACACCAGTTCATTCGCCATTGCTTGATACAGAGATCTCACTAACTCTCGTCCTTGACAAACTCCACCTTGTCATTTACAGAGCACAACTCTGTCTACAGGCAGACAGTCAATTTGCACAAGATATGGTGTTCAAGCCTGTCATGGCTCGACACCTACTTCTGAGTATTTTCAATATTCGTTGTGTTTCGTTATGCATAACCCTCTGGCTCAATAGAGTCTTTCTAAGCTTCAAATAAACTTCTACAAGCTTAGAAGTCTAGCTCTACTCAACCCATTCATTTACTGGAATCTCATATGCAGAGATTATTCCCAGCTTTACCCTTGTCAAACCTGCATGTACAAGTGTAGCTTTACACAGAACTACAACTATTCACCAACATTGCTTCAATCATATTGCATATACAGGTTGCCAAAGAAACAACAACACACAGTATTTGATGAACCTATTTCTCATTCAAAGAGTAAACTATACATGCATTCCAGAGCCCCCATCTCAGAACTCCTCCTCACTGAGTTCTTCCCGTAGGCTTCTCCCAAAACTTTATTTTCTAAAAAACCTAAACTACCCTCCTCCCCCTCAAGAGTTACAATCCTCTTTTTTTTTTTATTCCATCCCAAGAGAGCGTTTTTTTTCTAGCTCTTCAACGGTTCCTACAAATCAGCCACTAATTCCTAGATTAGGTAACACTTCTATATTTAGAAAAAACTAACTTATGACTCATCTAACTACTAACTGAAAACAAGTAGTTGCCTACTCGAGGCATCCCATCCCCTAAGGGATTGGTTACATGACTTGTTGTTTACATTGACACCTATACTAACAAATAAACACTTTTGTATGAAAGTTTACAATGTCTTTTTATAATAAACCCTCCTTGGGCAAATGTCTAGACCTAAAGGTCCAACTAGACTTTTAGCACTTGATCAAGAGAGCTAATGCTCCTGCATCACCTCGCGCAAAAATTAATTGCAATACCTAATGACACATCAGATGAAGATTTTGAGGTTGAATTAGAAGAAGAGCCTATAGAAGCACATGAAGAAAAGTGCCAAGAAGAACATAAAAAGGAAGAAGAAGAAAAGGAGCTAAATGACTCTAAGGAACCACATGTTGAAGAGTCAAAGAAAGAAGAACCAATAGTTAAGGTTGTTGTATATCGCCACACACACCACCTCGTGAAATGATAGTCATGAAGGCAAGGGCATGAGCGTCAGTAAAATTGCTATGGATCAACATAGAACCAAAAAGGCAACCGGTATGGAAGCATATGGAGGAATAAAAGCAATGCATGGATATATTAGAGTAACACAACAAAGGTATGGATCCGAAGGAGAAATCAAAATCAAGATCGAGGAGGAAAAGCCATAGTTGGACCCCATGTCCACATTTCACTAGGATGGATGGATGTAAGTGCATGGTACCAATTGACTACATTACTTAGCAGGTCATATTATATGGCTTATTCCCATGTTTTGAGGATGAAACATGGGAAAGGAGATGAAATGTAATGTATCTAGGGAGGATAATATGGGGTACCTAGAGAGGCACCCAAGGGAACAATGAATGTAATGTGGCCATAATTATGGAATAAGCCGACTTCATAGTTGATGGGTAATAAATAGGCCCACTAGGTAGTTAAGAGGAAATAATATAATAATAAGGGGTAGTTGGCATAGACCCATAGGAATACTCATGAGAAAGTATAAATACACATGAGTATCATTGCATTGAGATATGTAGGTTGTATTGTTTTGTAGCATGCATGGCTTGTGGAGTAATTATTTCCATGAGTAATTGATGATGTTATCTTACCTTAAGGGTTCTTCTATGTATTCTTGTGTTCTTTATGGTGTAAATACATTTGATATTTTTAAAGTTTAAAGGTTTATGCTCAAGCTCAAGGGTTTATCTTTATCTTTTATATATAAAGGTTTATTACAAATTATGACAAGTGATATATTGAGCATAAACTTTTAAATTTCAATTTTATATATATATATATATATATATATATATATATATATATATATATTAATTTGTAATAAACTTTTATGTATAAAAGATAAAAACATAAACCCTTGAACATGAACATAAACTTTTAAATTTCAAAAATATCAAATGCATTCACACCATAAAGAACATGAAAAAAATTTATTTATATATATAAATATCATAATTTGTAATAAACTTTTATATATATAAAATAAAAATAAACCCTTGAGTTTGAGAAGAGTTCACCTCCATCTAGTATAAGGCATAAAGGCATTGCTAATAACATGATAAACATAAACCATTATAATCATGAAATCAAACACATTTACACATATAAATTGAATAAATGGATGCAAATAGTTGTAGTAATCCCTAAAACGTTGACATTCATTATGATTTGATTTACACACATAAATAAAATAATGAATGTAAATAGTTACATGACATATCTAAAAATTAAATAATGAATGTAAATTATTGTTTATCTAATATTTATAATAATTATAAATATTATTATTATATTAATTTATATTTTCAAAATTTGTAATTATTATTATATTAATTTATATTTTCAAAATTTGAAATAGATATTAAATTTTATGTTATTATTATTTTAAAAAAATTCTATATTGTATCATGTTAAATATAGTTATTTTAATTAATGAAAATTAAAGCAAATAGTTAATGATTATATGTGTGTTGTTTAATTGTTTTATGTTTTTGTTTTTTTTGTCGAAATTTGACAATATAAATACGCATGAAATCATAATTTTATGTTGTTTAAATTGCATTTATAAATGCAGAAATGGATTTAGCGAGTTGAAAAATCCTTGGAACATTTGGATTATACATATTTAACCACTCAAATTTATAGATCCAACAATATTTGACCAAATTTCAAATAAATATCCCCAAAAATATGATCAAAGAAAAACAAAAACATACTATAATTATATATAAATATATAATATTATAAATCAATTATAATATTTTTCTATAAATATTATTTAACTTCTGATAAAAAAAAATTATTATCTTCTACTATCTATAATGATTTCAAATATTATTATTATATTAATTTAAATTTTCAAAATTTAAAATAGATATTAAAATCTATGTGTGTTGTATATAATATTAAAAATTGATTCAAAATTTCCCTACATTGCATTATGTTAAACATAGTTATTTTAGTTAATATTGTGTGAATAGATCATGCTTTCCCAACTCTCAATGGTGTTTTTTTTTGTCCTTTTTGTGTTAATGATTTGAGATAGAAAGTATAAAAAGTGGTAGACAAATAATGGATGGGATTTACATGGGTTTTGCCCACATTGATGGTGTTTTTTCCTTTAATTTGTTTTCTTTGTGTTAATGATTAGAGATAGAAAGTAAAAAAAAATGGTAGACAAATAATGAATGGGATTTACATGGGTTTTCATTGGTTGGTTAAGAGAGGATGGCGATATTTCCAAATAGATTTCGATATCCTTCAAAATGTATGATGTGTACTATTAAATTAAGTTGGGCATCATGTCAACGCTTCTTTATAGATGCCAAGTGAATGAACTCATTTATATAAAAAAAACATGTTGCAATATTTATAAATAATAAATAGACTCAGAATAGAGAAAGTCAACATTTATGTATGTATAATAATAATAACAATAATTTATATATTTAAGTTTGTGTATAATAATAATAACATTAATTTATATATTTAAGTTTGTGTATAATAATAACAATAATTTATATATTTAAGTTTGTGTATAATAATAACAACAATAATTTATATATTTAAGTTTGTGTATAATAATAATAACAATAATTTATATATTTAAGTTTGCAAATCAGGTTTATGAAGTAAAACATTGGCACTAACTCTAGGAGAGTTTCTCCACGGGCTTAGATATACATAGGAAATTGATGGAGGGGTGGGATCTTAGTATATAAGAACTATTATTGTTTCTATGGAATATTTTTATTCTTAGTGTTTAGCTATGTCTTCACCTACCCTTCTCTTATGGAATAATTAATTTTATTTTGTCTTGATTGTATTTTTTTTTATATTTAAACACTTTTTTTTTAAATAAAAAAAAGAAGTTTTATTGTCTCGAAATTCTATTGTAATCATACATAACAAAACAATGTCTAGAGGTCTGTCACATGTTTTTCTAAACAAGTGCAAACCGGAACAGGTAGCTACATGTTGTTTTGTTTGGACCAAGGCAAAAAACCGCCACTTGTTCCGCCAAATAAATGGAAACCAGAGCAGGTGGCAGTGAATTCTAATGTATAAACTGATTGAGCAAGAGGAGAGAATTATGAAGATGAAAATGTAAACTTCTACAGGATTTTTGCAAAAACAATGCATATAGATGAAAGGATAAGGACTAAGCATTGGATGAACCAGTGAAACCTGTGTCGGCATGAGTTCCACCATTAGGAGTGAAAAAATACGGTTGTGCACAAGTCGGGTACCATTGTTGTCTCTACGAGCCCAAGAGTGCATCATACAGAATGTCGAGATGACTGCTCAGTAGGGTATGCATGTGTATCTAATCCTGCATATACCTGCACATCTCAAAGATAAGTTCCAAATGTTTTGGCATGAGGACGAAAGTGGAGAGCGAGTCCCGATCCGGAGTTGAGGAGGGAGGTGGGGGGGTCTCCATTGGGCGGTCGGCCGACAGGTTTCCTCCTGAATTATGCAAGTCGCCCAGTCTGAGGTACAAGCTGCAGTGGGGATGGAATGGATAGTGTTAGGCGAGTCATGGGGGTCTGGAATAATATAGAAAAGGGAGGCTAGTGGAATGATAATTTTCTCTACTGGAGTCTCTTCTTCTACAATGGCCATTGGAGGCTCGTCAATCACCCCATCCTAGTGGGTTAGAGAGGTCGAAGACACCTGGGCGAGTCTACTAATTATTCATTTTTTGGCAACGTAATTGTACCAAGAGGGCCCTCTCTTGGGCTTACCATGCTCCCATGGCATGGTGGTGCAGATGGACCAAACTCTGAGTGGCTTGAAAAATTGCAGAGCAGGGAGAACGACTCCCAGAGAGAGTGGAGGGGCGTTAAAGGAGCTGAAAAAATTGCAAAGCGGAAAATTTGCAGAGCGGGGAACAAAGCCAAAACACAAGATCTAAATTGAATGGAAGAGACATAACATATCCAGAGACAGTGTAGGGGCACCAAAGGATCTGAAATGACCTTGTGCATGCCTCCTGTACCCATCGCCATCCGCTAGCCTTGCTGCATTGAAGGAGCCATTAAACCTGTGCAAGAGAGTTGTCGTGACTTCTCTAATCAGCTTTGAATGTTTCCCTCCCTACAAGAAATGGAAGTGAGGGCGGCGGCAGACGTAGTTAAGTCAGGGGATTACATGTTGGCTACGTGGAGCCCCATCTGGGGTATATTTAAACACTTTTAAAAATTAATGCTTTTTATTTTTGTTAAAAAAAAGGTATAAACATAAAAAAATAATGAAAAATAACTCTTCTATGCAAGATGTTATCACTATTTGAAATATTAACATTAACAAGTATTATCATCAAGGTTAGTTTAGTTTAGTTTAAAAATATAGAATAAGTTTTCATGATTTAATCAAACATTTTTTAAAAGATTAACCAAATCTAATTTAGATTTATTTTCATGACTTAATATACATGATGATATCACTATATAAATTGGGGGAGGAGTTATTTTGTTAGATTTAACTATAATAATTTTAATTTTTTTTTAAATTGACAAAAATATTAGTAAACTTATTTAAGAATAAATTTGAAAAAACAATTTAATTCAAAAAATCAATTTTAAAATATTAATCAAATTGGGCATTCATTGAATGAATCATTTAATCAAGTTTGTAAACATATTTAGTTGACATATTGTATCTTCTTGCACAACAAAAATTCATCTTGAAAAATAGTTAAACATTATATAATGACATTAAATGATTAAAACTTTTTATAATCTCATTTAAATTAGATGATTTCATATAACTAAAGTTAAACATTTTATGGCATCTCAAATTCAATTTAAAAACAGAGAAATCATTAATAATATAAACCATTAACATACACATAAAACATTTTATGAAGAAAACAGCGTCAACTTATACATGATATAAAAACACGGAATATATATGAATGATTGCACACACACACACACACACACATCTCAAAAATAAAAAATTAATGCCAAATATACATTGTAGCAATCAAATATATACGTGTCAATAACTGATATAAGCTAAGTTCAACAATAGAGCCAAAGGCATTAGTACCTCTACTACCAAAGCTAGAGGCATCAATGCCTCTTCCACAAGATCCAGAGGCATCAGTACCTCTATCAGAAAATAATGTAAAAAGTAGTGTTTGAGGAGGATATGGTGGTCTATCTATTGTTGGAGGAGATGGTGGTCAATATGTTGCTAAAGGAGATGGTGGTCAGTCTTTTGCTAGAGGATATGGTGGTTGGTTTGGTATTGGAGGAGGAGATGGTGGTAAATATACTAGAGGAGGTGATGGGGGTTGGTTTGCTACTAGAGGAGGAGATAGTGGTTAGGTTGCAAGATGAGGATATGGTGGTCAATCTACCGTTGGAGGAGAAGGTTGTGGTTAGTTGGTTGTTGGAGGAGGAGATGGTAGTTTGTTTGTTTTTAGAGGAAATTATGGTGGTTAGTATGCTTCTAGAGGAGGAAATGGAGGAGGTGGAGAAGGAAAAGGAGGTGAGGGTGTACCATCCCCAACAAATGAATCCAAAGAAGAAGATTGGCGGACAACCCTCAACCTCTCGAGTAGGTTGAGGGCATCAACAACATGACACATAAAAAAATGTCATATCGTGGGGAAGGGTTGCCCATATCGTTGAAATCTCAAGGTATTACATGATCTCCTGAGCTCATATAGGGACCACTCTGTGGTGATCCATCAATGCACATATATGATCCATCAACTACAAATGGAATATTTGATCTATCTAGTGTGGTATGCTTGGTCTCTACACCTAAGGTGGGTCATTTTCCTTAGTCATCTCCTCGTCATGTCGCACCTCCCCAACATATGCACCAACATTTGCAAAATAGTAGATAATAATAATTAAAAAATTTAAGCAAAATCTTACAATCAATTACATGTGCATTAAATAAGACAAAAAAATTATGCAACTAGATTAATCAAAAGATAACAATAATATTACCTCTTGCATCTGGTGCCTCGGCCTAACCAAAGAGGATGTTTGTACATCCTGGCCAATCCATCCTTGTGTATGGGTATTATACAATATTGGAGATGTGATCATTCTCACTAGCTAATAAATATAATGCCTTTAAACTGACCTACCTACATGGCCACTATGGTTGGCCCCTCTTGGGAAACATTCACCCTGACACATGCATATGCACATCAATCATTGACCTAGGAGGGAGGTTGTTAAATCTAGGTTGAATCGTTAGAAACCTCTCAAAAAATAAAGTCAATAACTCTGAAGCAAACGAAAAGACAAGCCTCCCATTAAACACAACACGACAATGATCTGGAGCAAAACAAATTTGTCGCAAAAATGGTAGACCACTTGATCAGTTTGGGTCTTTGAACTAAATTATCTACATCCTGCATCAAAGGGAAACCAATGTGTTCCCCATCATAGGTGTAGTGTGCCAATGTTGTGATGTTGTGATTGTAAGTGACAGACACCTAACCTCCTCTACACTAAATGAATGTAAACACAATTTGCCCCCAAGAACTTGGAAGGCACTAAAGTTAGTGATGGTAGCATTGACATATCTCTACACTTATGTCAACTAAATATATCCCACAACAAAAGGTAGTGTATTAGGGAAATGGGAAAATCATCCCACCTCCTAGACAACTTGATGATGAAATAAATATCCTCCTTTGTGTGCTACTACCATAGATCATGACTGACCTCAAATGCATGTTTAGCATGATATTAACAATGGATCAACTATATCAACAAGTGCATGTTCCCCTAAAGGGATGTATTCTCCTCATAAAACTTGAGAAGGTCGGCATTCCTTAAAAGGAGGCAAGTTTGTGCTATAATAGGATGAGGATACATATCCTTCTTCCTCTCTCTAGCCTCCCACTCACATATGAAGTTGTATGGGTCATCTTGTTGTTTCTACTTCTATCATCATTCTTTTCTTTGATTCACATGTTGTAACACCCCTATTTCCCCCAACTTGTATTAGGATTACCATGATGTGGCATGGGAACGATGTAAATGTATTATTGTTTGAATTGCCTAGAACTGACTGTGGGGGTGAAGCCTTGAAGTACTAGCCATGATATCACTAGAGGAAAGAGTGAGGAGATTGTAGAGAGGGTTCATTAGTTCAAATTACCCAAATTTCCTTTGCTGAGATAATGAGCCTCTCCGGATCCCAAGGAGAGAAATCAGTTAATGAAAAAGGACTAGTGGTTGAGCAATCAACCACCCCCATGAATGGAAGCATGGTCTGAAGAAGAAGGTCAGCCCAAAGTACCATAGGGTCCTACAGACCCAGACTGACCTGAGTTTCCCTTCTGACATAAGGAACATGATAGGAGGGATTTGCATGCAAGGCACGTAATAGAATAGATAGAACATGGATAGATAGAGAGAAGAACGGGGGGAGCTCTCCAACGGATGATGAACAAAAGGTCACGAGCTTGATGCTGGGTGAGCATCTGATAAACCTCGCCAAGGCCATGACAGAGAAAGATATCCCTGAGAGTTTGCAGAGGACAGAACCCAATCAGAAGTTGAAATAGAAAAAGAATCCTTGAGAAACTGCGAGAGTACCCTGGTGATATCATGGCTGGCACGAGGGTGGCCAGAGCGCTAAGAATGAATGCCTCTAAGCTTATGGTTGGGTGGAAAGGCACACACCCACAATCAGTTAGTTGGTTGCAACCTGTAATAGATAAGTATTCTCATATCCTGTGTAATTAAACTGTAACTGTAGATTAAAGTTGGATATCCTATGAATGTTTCAGGGATGTGCATGTTTTCTTAATGGTTATAATGTGTCCCTTTAATTCTTCTTGATTGTGTATTTAATCAAGTAAGGAATTATTTGGCTTGTACACGTAAATTCTCGAGCTCTGTGATGGCTCAAGTTAAAATAAATGAACTATGAGTTCGTCGACCTTGGGCACAGTTTCACGTGTGCATGTCAAGGCTCCCAGTCATTCTGAGTCTCTTGGAGGAAGGAGTCTATTAAGCTTAGGAGAGGTAGTGTATGTATGCACAGAGTCTTTGTGAGGCGGGAAGAGACCGAGAACTCTCTAATTTCTAAACTACGGGAGAAAAACACAAGGAGCGTCCCTTCATTCTGTTTAACGAACCAGTAAGCTTAGGAGGTATAACACCCTTAGAATGTAGACAAGGGGATGTATTTCCCAGACCTTTCTCTGTGTGACCGAGGGCTCATGCTCACGGCCTTAGAAAATTCTCGGCCAAGAGTCAAGCGTGTAACCGCGAGAATCTTTGGAGGTCCCATATGACTAGGGCCTGGTAACCACGCGCTAAGTCTGAAAGGAGCTAGCTCTTGATGGTTTCGAAGCTTCGGGAGCTCGAAGCCCCAGGGATGTCAAATTCATAACTGTAAAAAATTATCGAATGTCGGAGTCACGAAAGGTTGTGAGTCGTTGAAGAGAGGGTTTCTTTCCAGATCATACCTTGTGTGGAGTTGTATCATCCAACGCTGATGAAGGTGATTGATTGACCAGGTAACATGTTGTACTCACTGCCTCTGCCCAGAATTCTTGTTCTAACCTGGCACCACTGAGCATGCTCCTTGTTTTTTCCATCAGTATCCTGTTCATCCTTTCTGCAACTCCATTCTACTGAGGAGTTTATGGAGTAGTCTTATGCCTTGCTATACCACACTTCTTACAGAATTCTTCGAATTCATTTTCGCAGAATTCTCCACCATTATCTGTTCTCAATACCTTTATTTTCTTCTCTGTTTGATTTTCTACCAGAG
>JZKD02S2233886.1:174784-193925 GCA_000966675.3 Picea glauca
ATTTCGTAGATACCAAAACCCTAATCCCTTAATCCGGGATTAATTTACAAATCAGCTAAAAATAGCAAAATCCGCTAAAAATAGCAAAAACCGCCCAAAAAAAAAATTTGGGGCGCTACGCGTAACCAAGGGGGGGCATACCTGCCCCCCCCTGGGACCCCCCTAGGAAAGCGTCCGGTGCACACGACAGATCTCTAGGTGAAGGGATCGTCAGATGCAATTGTCGTATCTGACACACCCACACACACACACATGCAAAGAATATAACACATACCCAAATGTATGAGGCTGCCTAGCCAGAGTGGTTGTTGAAGTGACTGGAACTCCGAGAGTCCGAGACTTTGGGATTTCAGAGGATTTGGGGTGTGGTATTATAGAGAGTCTAAAGGGCCCGAAGTGTCGACGTGTCGGAGTAGATCCTAGTCGTTGGCACATGAAGGCACGTGGCAGTAGATTGTGAACTTTGGAGAAGAGCCACTCCAGAGCAAATGAAGTGAGGTGCTTCAAAAATCCCCATAGCCCGAAGTAGCGGAGCAGATATAAGTCGTTTGTTGGTAAGGACAGGTGTCACCAGATCCTGCACTCTGGAGCAAAAGTACTTCGGAAGAGTTGAAAAGTGGTGTTGCGTGGGTCGAGAATCCCGAAGGTCGAAGCGTCAAAGTTCACCATGACCATTGAATAGAGGAGGACGTGTGTCAGAAGATTCGACACTCCAGAAGGATTAAACTCTGGAGGTTTGCGTGTGTGAAGAATCGAGAACTACCGAAGCCCGAAGTCCCGAAGTGAATCGGAGTCATTGATTCTCTGAGGACACGTGACGACAGATCGTGAACTTTGGATATTTTCCACTTTGGAAGATTTGCATGGTGGTTGTTCAGAATTTCCCGAAGTGTCGAAGCTCGAAATTTTTGTGGACCGTTGATCTTAAAGGAGAAGCGTGCATCGTTGATTAGCAAGGGGACACATGGAAGACGGAGGTCCATTCCGTTAGAAATCCACTTCGGAGGATTTGTGGAGTGTGCATGCAGATTCGGTCGAAGCCCGAATTTCTGAAGGAAGAGACGGGGCAGTAGATCTCAGTGAAGAACAAGGATCGTTGATCATGTTTCTTTGTTCAGGAGGATTGTGCCTCGGGAAGAATTAGCTGCAGCGTGAGCCGAGAACGCCCGAAGAGCTTTGAGAAGCCATAACTTGCAACCCAAAGCTCAGATTTGAGCCTGGTAGCAGTCATTAAAATGCTACAAGTAAATAGAAGAGAATAAAGACCTTGGATAAAGGATCTAAGATGTTGAGGAAAGAGAAAATTTTAATACCCATCCCTAAAAAAGATACTCAAAGGTCGAGTATGTTACACATGCAAATTTCATTAGGCCCACAAACATGCACACATATTTATATAACATAAACAATCTACACTAAACTATCATTTTTAATATTCATTAAATATTGAAATTATGTTTTTTCAAAAAAATGTATAAAACTTACTTATGCAACTTATTTATCTAGACACACCACAACCGGTGTGGATTTATTACCATTGCATTGTCATCGATGTTGTTTATTAAATATTAATGCATTGATAAAGTATATAATATTTTTAAAAATATTATTGGTAAGCAGTGTGTCACTTGTAGAGGGGTACAAACAATTATTAGGTTTATCTTGTATGGATGAATGCATTGCTAACAGTACACCCATACATCTTAAAGCACACCGACAAGTCTAGAGAAATTAATTTATTAAATTTTATTATCAATGTGCATATGATGTAATCGAGCACTGATTACAATGCCTCCATATACATTTTGATGCATACCAACAAGTCTGAAAATATTTGATGTAGTTAATTTGATTACCAGTGGGTTTTTTAATGTATAAAAGCACCAATTACGGTGCCAACATGTGCATTTCCAAGAACACCAGTATGAGTAGGAAAATATAAATTTTAAAATAGACTTTACAGTGCACTTATTATGTACATAAGGAAAAAGCATGGTGCCTCCGTAAACAAGCAAGAAAATTTTATATAAACAAGGGCAGTGAGGCTGCTGCGTACTACCTCTTATACCCCAAATTGAATACGAGGGGCCTGCGTACTGCGTAAGGCCCTGGAGCTTCTTGAAACCTATGGAGTACCGAAAGGGGCCTGCGTACTACGTAAAGCCTGGAGCTTCTTGAAACCTATGGAGTACCAAAAGGTCTCCTCATGCCTCTAGAGAACGTGGAGGACGAGGGTGGCGTTGAAGCCACTGGGGACATCTGGCTGAAACAGAAGGCTGGAGTGAAGCACCATTTCAAGCGCACAGACAGCTTTGTCTCGTACTACCTCCTATACCCCACAGTCTGAGTACTACACTTTATTATTGGAAACCTTGAAATAAGTGATTGAAACCTCAAAATAAGTGAAGGCTGCAATAACACTATAAAGTTATCAGCCAATGAAATGTAAGAAAACTCAATTTTTTTACACATTAAAAAATAAAATTTTGAGTTTCTTATGTTATAAATTAAGTTCTTTACAAAAATTTTAAAGTCAAACCAAATTAATAGAGTAGTCAACGCTAACTCATTGCTATGTATACTGCCTGGGAGGCAGTACAATAAAACTACATTAAAAAATAGGGTTTCTAAAATCTATTAATTGGTGTGCGATTTGTTATTACACACTGGTGTGTGAACTGATTATTAAACACATCAATTAGTTCTTGTAATTTATTTAATTAAAAACCAATATTCTATAAAATGTGTTTAAATCTTATTTTGTGTTTCTTACATAGAGACACATTGGTAAGATTATTGTTTATAAACACACTTGGTATATTTTTCTAGTGCATTGATAACGAAGGCATCATGGCACCCTATATATGGGAGTGTACATATAAATTTTCATAATTTTTTAAAATAAAACCTATATCATTTAACAAAATGGCTAAACCTTATCCAATGCATTTTATATAAGGATGCATTGTTGTACTTGTGGTTTAAAGACGTGTTAACTAGACATTTGTTATGAAATTAAAAAAATAAATGAACTCTAGTGCACTTATATATGGAACACATCAGTTCGCCTATATGATTCAAAGACACAGTGAATAAAGTATGTTTAGAATTGATTTAATCAATATTCTATTACAGAATAGTAATAATGAACTTTGATGCACCTATAGCTAGAAAACAATTATGCACCATATATGTGAGTGCATTGGTGTTCTTAACATGATTTAAGCACATCGATCAAAAACCTCCACTAAAACCTCCCTACCAACCTCCATTATAAATGGAGAAGGGAGAAAAGTTTTGGGGAGGTTCTCCAAAAACCTCCACTAGAAGTTGTTTTCCTTCTAGTGCAAGGAATATAAAGAGTAATAAGGATTATTAACACAAGGACCATACAGATTATTAAATGAGAAAAATATGGGTTATTATATGTGGGGCATAGGTGTTATCATCATGGTGAACACAAGGGTTATAAGAATTACTAGAATGGATTCTGTTAGAGATCATAAGGGTTATCAACACATGGACAATAGTGGTTATAGCAATTATTGTCATGGGGACCATAAGGGTTATAAATGTTAATAACATGAGGATTGTAGGGGTCGTAAGGGACCATAGAGTTTATAGGGGATATTAGCACAAGGACCATAGGGATCACATTTTGTATAGTATGTTAGAGGGGTTATTATTATAGGCACCACAAGGTATATACAAGGTTATAGGGGTTATTGATTTTACCGTCAAAACATACATTGTAAAATATAAAGTGCAACATA
The DNA here is from genome assembly GCA_000966675.3 of Picea glauca. NCBI lineage: Eukaryota > Viridiplantae > Streptophyta > Pinopsida > Pinales > Pinaceae > Picea > Picea glauca. Next base: position 178,558 of record JZKD02S2233886.1, read on the forward strand.
TCTATCAAGAAAAATATGTTGGAGTTCCCATTGTCACCCAAAAATTCGCCTCTATCACTTCACAGTTAGTGTTTTTCCATCTATAGGGGGGATTCCTTAAATATTACTTCTAATTTGCAAGTCAATATTATATGGAAAATGTTAGATCGAAGAGTGTGGAAATTTGTAAGATAAATCATTGGAGTAGGATGAATTCAAGAGCACTAGTGTGTGACCTTTGGGTCACAAAGTATTAGTTTTCATATAGGGTCCTAAAAGTGGTCATGGATAATACTAATGTGATAATCTGACCAAGAGAATCAGCTTGCTAATTAAATAAACCAGGTTGTTATGTGAAATCATACATCCATGTAACCACAAAATCCAAATGTATTATCAATCAAAATCTCAGAAACAAGAAAGTATGCTACCAACATTTCATGATTCTCTAGTATTACAATAGAATAACAGGGGGCTAGTAAGAAGTCACACTTCTACTCTTTCCTAAACTCAAAATCGACGAAGGGATTGACAAAGGTCCACATGAACAATAGAAATAAATTGGTTTGTAAACAACGTCTAATTACAACATTACATAACATCCTTATCTGCATATATAGATATAAAGAGGAGAGGCACAACTACAACTACAAGGTTCTCCAATCCCCATGGAAATCACTATAGATTAGGCCAAGGATCCTCATCCTAAAAGTTTCCCTTAGAAATATTTTTCTCCCCCATTTTCATATTTACAATGTAGCTTGAATTTATCATCTTAACAAAGTCAAAGATGATCTCCCATTATTAAAAAAATAACCAATTTTCTCCTCAAAACTAGCTCCAAGGATTACTTTGAACCTTGAACCTTGACGTCACATTTCCTTTGATGTGCTTGAAATTCACATACATAACCACAAATTCTATCCATTTGACTAAGTCAAGTTTGATATTCTCTCTCTCAAGCCTTGATGCTGGAGGAAACAATCCCTTGTTCCTTGAAGCATGGTGTTAGTAATTGGCATGTGTGCATCCATTGAGCCAATATGGTTGGTACCTTAGTCGACCAATACTCTCATATGACTCAACTCTTGGTTTTCTAATTATTCACCAACCATTTTTCATGAAGGATCAATCATCAATTATTAACAGAATCTCTCAAGTCAGCGATCTATGTGTTCTATCAATAATGCACCCATTGTTGACCATTAATGTATTGCTTAGTAAATTAAAGATAGTATGTTTTTATTCAGACGATTCATGTTCTTAGGTTGTTTTCAATTAAGCCTATTTTTTCTTTAATGAATTTGTCATCCCACTCAATTGAGTCATTAAATTTTATGAAAAAGACCCAAAATTTCCATGCCATTTCAAGTGGTAAAAGTGGCTTCATACGAGGGAATCAATTCACCCTATGGAGTGTTGAGAACCTTAAAATCTTCAAAATAAACACTTGCAATTGAATTCCAAAATCGCCTCTTGAAATAAACTACCCATGGAAAATGTTTACTTCCCCTCTGAAATGATGTTAGGTCTTGAAGCCATAATATGGAAAATCTTCTATCTTCACCAACTAGTACTTGTATATAATTTAGATCAATGGATGCCAATTGAGATTAATTCATGATTTGACCCTAGAAAAGATAGATCTCACTGACACTAAACTTTTCACATCAAAATTTTGACAAAATGACTTAATCATGACTCATACAATATAGTGACCAAATACAAACCTTATAATGAAAAAGTTTACTTCTTGACACTTTAACTTAAGGAAAAACAACACTTGTAACTTATACATGAATTAGGATGTGTTGTTACACTTTCTAGAGCTAATTTATAAAATACTTGGAAATCGTGGCATGGGTCAAAATGCCAAAGAGGTACTCATAAAAAATTGATATGCAGACAAAACCCAAGCACAAAATAGTTTATACGAAAAACACTTCTATCATGGTGCTCAAGCTTATTAAGACTCATCCATATCATACAATGGCACAATGTGCCCTTTTTAATAGAAAAATATTTAGGTCCTTCCCATTTACATGCAACTCGTGTATATATACGTAATGACTACGCAGATAGAATGGGTTAGGTCATGTGACAACATCTGCTTTGAATGGACCTAGCCAAAGATTTTCAAACTTTCCATCGTCTCCAACTTTTTCATGCCTCTTGTCCAACAAAAAAACAATAAATCCTACCTTCAAAGCCTTTATCCATGCCTTTTTATCAAACATCTTCTTGATTTTGTCTTTGATAATTCATAAGTTTTTCACATATTTTCTCCTTTGTTTGTCAAGCTCAATCAATTAGTCTATCCTTCCCTAGACAAGTTCCTCATTTGTAGTAAATTTCGCATCAATTTTTACAATGGAATCTTCAAATAAATGATAATTGTCACATTCAACACATACACTACCTCAAAAGGACTCTTTCTTGTTATTTACTTCCTTGAAATCCTATCATCACATACTGCACACTTCAACTTTCTATCCCAACATTTCTTATTATCTCCCAATTTTTTCTTGGTGATCTTCAACAAATTCTTATTGTTGGATTATGCTAATTGATTTCCTTAGAGTAATAATTTGATGAATGATAAATATTTATTCTTTATTCACCATCAAAGCATGCCATATTAATAAAACCAAATGCTTGGGCATTGTCGGTTGTAATTTGGTAGGTACTCCAAACCTAGTGATGATCTTGTCTTTAATAAAATTGCAATCATGTTACTAGTAGCATTCCTAGCTAGGGATTCTTCTACACATATTGTGAAGTCACCAATAGTTATTATGATCCATTTAAACCCATTACTAGAGTTGTTATGGATTTCTCCAATTAATTCTAATCCCCATTGTTAGAAGGGTGCTTCAACAACTCTTGGTTGCAATGGTAATGTTGTAACCTTCCACTTTTCTAGAAAATGTTGACAAGGTCTACATGTGACATTCCTAGACTCCTTCATTAGCCGTTATTAGGTTGTTAATCATCATTTCGGTTCATGCTTGCACGCACACCGACCTTCCTAACGTTGGGGTGGTTTAGACCCAGGGTTCATCTAAATCATGTCCAACAAAACCCCAAAGCACCGGCATATCAATCCTCGGCTAGGACCGAGGAAAGTCTCACCCAAGATGCAGAGAGGAATACAGAGACAATAAGGCCTTGTGTCAGTGATGAAGGATTAAACATTAAACATACTAAACACTACTACAATTGGCATCCTTATAACTCATATCTGATACTTCATTAAGGACTAAGAATGAAAAAAATACGCATCCACATTCCACCCATTCATAACAGACACATAATAGATTGGAACTGCCATATATTCATTACTGGAAGCATTTCATCACAATAGAGCTATACATTGTGTTGGACAGTAGCCTATGACAGTCATGGAATCTCCTATCATCATTATATCAATAGGAGAAATACATAGAATGTGCCTTGCTTTAGGACTTAGACATATCAAAATGCAGGAATATATTCAAGGACATTACAATATTGTAGCATGCTCAGGGTGAGCTCGATGTTGGTAGCTAACTCAAAACTCTTAGACTAGCTGAATAACTTCTCATAAACTCCTTAAGACATTAGCCAACTCTTTATCTGAGCGTAAAGCTCCTTTTTATATCCTTCATTGTAGGGGAGCGTTGTCCCTTTCTATTCAACTCCACTCGCTTGTGTGATCCAACTACCTCGCACGCTTCAGGTACCTGCAAGCGCTCCACGTAGACTTTATACATCAGAGGCAATCTTAACTGCTTCACCAGCTCCTATTCTAGCTGCCCCATGTCTTCGTATGTTGCTAGCACTAATCATTCAGGGAGATATCCTGATGATTCCTTTCTTGCTTCCGGTGGGAATCTTCTTGGTTTTCGATGTAACTGAAAAAACTCGGACCGACGTACATTTGTAGTCATTATGTTCTGTGCTCTGCTAACAAAACTCAGTCCGATGTGCACTTCATGGCAACCCTCGTGCACTTACTGAGGTGTGCGCATAACTTATAAAATGGGTGCGCACTACTCCCTTGGTGCATGCGCGCAAAACTTAACCCAAAAATTTGGGTGCCAACAACCATCCAACACTACCAGCCAGGTTTCTTAGCCTCATTAACATATATTAAGCTAATATTTAACCTCTAACAACAATATATTACATAATTCATATGAAATATAACATAGCATTGGGAAGAACATTGCATACTCAAAATTCATTCATTCCCATTGAATTGAACACATTAGAAATATAAAAAAGAATTTGATAAGGAGATAACCATGAATAATTAGTTGTAATTAAAGTCATGCCCACCAAACCAGTTGGTGAGGAGCAAATTTTTCCATCTAGCCATAGGAATCGACTAAGGATTCCATCCACAAGCCAAACCATGATACCAATAGGGTGAAGGAATCTCCTACATGGCTCTAAAATCACTCATCCCAACTCATTTCTCTCATGACAAGACATCTACTCACTACAGAGATCTCCAGACACTCATCCAACCATTAGACCAGCCATAGAACTCTCTTCCACTACCCTACACAACACAAGGAATACCTACTCTTTCTCTACTTATTAGTCCCTTATAGTATTCTTCCCTTCCAATTCCCTTCAATGTGTGCATAAATAGTCCAATCTATTATCTACTTTATGGTAATAAGTTCGGATATAAAACATGAGGCCTTGAGGAATTCAATGAAAAACAATAATAGGGCTATGTTTGAAGGTGTTACCTCAACTACTGTGGACAATCCAAGCATAGTTTCCCTCTCCAAGATTCCCATTTTCTTCCACATTTTTTGCAACAAGAATTTCCAACTTCTATGTGATCCTACTAGCCATATGCACATAGGGAAACTCCATTTATTTTTATCCATACCAAGCATAAGAAGCAGGGGCATACATCCCCATAACATGGAATATTATCTCCTCTCGATGCTCATAAACGGTTTAATAATAGAATGGTCATAAAATGCATGGAAAAGACAATGGGAGACATTTTCTTGCATGAGATCTACTCTCTTCCCAAGAATATTGCACTTGTACTTAGTACATACACACGAGTAATTAATTGATGGGACAACTTGTAAGGAAGCATGGACAAGAAAGGATAGTACTTCCAAAGAACAATGACAAGTTCAAATCACCCAACAACCCCCTTTCATCTTCCTCTCGTGTGGTATCATGGTCCTCTTGTTGCTCCCTCAAGTAACCATTTTGGCGGATTTATATTATTTTCTATTTTTCCTCTTCATACATGCTTTTACATATGCATAGGCATAACATGGAAAATATACCCACCACATTGTAAACCTAGTCTGCCACTTGGGCTCATATGCATTCATTAGTCAAGCCTTAGCCTTGAGCTCTACACTAGGAATATTTACAATGCATTTCACATATTTATAGCACATGATCATTGTACCTCAGCCCACTTTGCTTGATTATTTGCACCTAACCCACCTCAGACAATAATACATGATTTATTATAATTATATTTAAAGGGTCAAAACTGGGATATTACATTCCCATCTGCCTTGGAATAACACTTCCCTCTACATTCTTTTTCTTTCAAAAACTATGACCATGTTTCCATGTATCTATTCTTCAGCTACATCTACAATGTTATCCTATTCATTACAAACTTTGCATTCAAAGTTGGCTATTTTGGATGACAATGTCCCTTAGTTATTTTTATTTCCTTAAGATGCTTCCAAGGCCTTAGCATTTCAGCATATACCTACAACAATAATTAAGGTAAACGTGCATATCATAGCCATTTATATGCAACAATTATCTTATCCATAAGATTTTCAATTCATAATCGAAGCATATATATTCATAACACAATATAAAGTATGCAAATAAACTCAATACTTATCTATATGAATATATTTCTACTTGACAAGGTTTCCACGAGTGAGGTTCATCTCACTATCTTATCTAACGCACACAAAACATATGATGCATTTTTTATCCCAACTATCACATAACATGAATCTCTCATAGAAGATTCATTCAAGTCACATCTTCTGTGTTGAGGTTGACCCTTCTAGGATCAAGCATTCCTTGCTCTACTAAACAATACCTAGGGTGATCATCTTGCTAAGGCTTTCACATGCAAGAAGAACATAGACTTATAGATTCTTGTTTCCGAGGAATTCCACTAGAAACCTCTAATAATCAATAGTTTAAGGTGATCAAGGCATGTCGGATGGTTCGAGTCTCATCACCATGTCATCTTCCCTGTGATTTAGAACTTATAGTAGCCATCATCTATCATTACCTGATAGGTACTTCATCTTTCTTGTGCCATACACATGCAGTTACCTTGAGATGCCATCATAGAAATTTATATTATAAATTTTAAATCTATTTCATACAGAAATCATATTTCAAAGCTATGAGAACCTTCTCATAATGTTTGTCTCTTGCATGCAGTAAAAATTAGTATTCATTATGGGCTTACATTCATCACCATATCAAAGATAATTCTACCCACAATATGTCCTCCTTGATAGATTTCTTATTCAGACAAACATAATGTGAGTATTCATGCCTATAATCCTTTCATTGCAACATTCACAACAACACATGAAATGATCTCAGAATAATGGCATACCAGTAATTCACTGACTTTTAGCTATCGACCTATTAAATGCAATGAAATATCATTCACTATATATGCATTATCAACGTAATAAGCATTCACACAATGCGATAAAATATTTGTGTCAACATTTATATTCACATTCACTCAATGCATGTTTGCATTGATCCATGAATACCATAATGCCAATTCATGTGGTCTAGCATGACAAGTTAGAGGGTTGAACCAATAGATCACCCAACTACCTTCCCAACACTAGTTCAACCATCTGGACAACTTCTTCTTTAGGCTAAAAACAACACCAACAATATACCCTTTCTCTACTAAACAGTCCCTCAAGAAACCCTTCCTCTTCTTATGGTGTTCTTAATGTTGGCAATAAGGTTCCAATCTAGACATCAGCACAAGCAGGGAGACCATTGGATACTTGTGAAACACTACAGTCTTTCCCCAAGCCCAACAACAACATGCCCTCATACATGATTATATCACATGGTATCCATTTATAAAACATGAGTATAGACACTCATTCACTTTGGCTATTACCTCTTAACTAGCTCAACTTGACATATTATCATATGAATACATTAAAGGTTTCTAACATTCTTTACATATTCAAGGCTTCATGTATTTACCATACCCTTACTCCAATATTGATCACATACATGTATTCAAATGTCATCATAGACATATCAATTAAGATATCAAAGCATGACTGAAAGAATTCTTACCCATTTCCCTTCAACACACATGCAATATAGGTATGACCAATTTATACCTATATTGTTTCCATCATCATCTCTAATGTTACCTAATCGACTAGTGCCTCGGGGGAACTCACATAATTCCTCGATCAACCTCTTCACAAGATTTTGCTTATTCTTTTCTTTTCTCATGGAGTCAATTGTCATAAGTAGTTGCTTCATCAACATCTTCAACCGTTCTTGGTCATACAACAATCAAAAAACACATTCGAAATCATGCCACACTCATTATATGCATACAAGCATATGCAACAACATTGTTGGTGGTGTTTTTTTACTAGAGAGTACCAAAAGTACCTACTTAATGATTGTGTAACTTAAGTAGCAGACAAAAGGAAGAAGCTAGAAAGTCATGCACAAATAAACCATCCCCTACTCTATCTTATGCTAAAAAATATATATTTAAATGCATCCAATAATATAAAGCACATGATACAAAAAAGAATGTAAAAGAATTTATCGCCAATGGAAACAAATAGACTTACAAATCAACACCTCGAGATAGTTTTGGAAATATGGGCTCCAAAGCCACCTTGGGGGAGGATCCCTTTCCTCCTTCTGTAATCCATTCTAATATTTTAGTGGTAGAAACAATATTCCTATGTGGTAGAAAGGACTAAGATTTATGGTGCTTTGTTCTCTCTAGAGGAATTTCAACAATCTGATCTTCCAATGAGTGAGTGACCTCAATAGATTAGTTTATAGGTGAAATAGTGGACCTATCTTTAGAGCTAACCTCAATGTGAATAATCCCATTGTATTAATGAATTAATGGGATAAGGATAACTGATGAAGGCTAGATCAAACCCTATATTTGGAAATAATGACTTGATAAGGTCCACTTTTGGCCAATACACTATTTTTGGAAGGTGCACATGAATTAGAGTTGAAAAATATTAATTTTTGTTTTTAGGGTCAAAGCATGGAATTTAAAGGATTTAGTGCATGCCCTACACACATAAAATAGGCTAAATATTGTGATTTGAAATTTTTGGTCAAAATTTAGGTTTGATTCAGCTCTAAATGGAAAGATTGAGGTCATGTGATGATGGAGATGATGGAAATGAGGGCTAAAGCTACCAAAATGATGTATTGAGAGGAAAGTACTCGTGAAAAAGTAGGTGAGCAAAATTAGGCTAATAACAGTTTCCCCATGATGTATGAGGTCAGGAGCACATTGTATAGTCGAAATACATCACAAATTTATTTCTATTAAACCATGGGAAAAGAACCACATAAGCAAGGAGCAGAAGTAGTTAAAGAGGGAGGACAACCCCCAAAGGACTCTGAAGACCCACCTACAGAAAATCAACCAATGGTGTAAGGTGTGTATATAATCCCAATATCAATGGTATGGGCATACCCATGATACAAAATGATATCATGGCATTAGGAGTCTACATCAAAGTAAATAAGGATGTTATAGTACCATACATAATAATGTAGGGTGAAAAGGGACCCAATACAAGTATTGAAATGTGGCCAATATCGCATCTTATTTGAATACATGGGAAGGAACAATAACACCTAAAAAAGAGTCAAATCTAAAAAATTGAAGACTTGATAAGCATTGAAGGGGCTCAAGATCTGGAAGAACTATCTAGAAGAAAGCTCAACATGGGTGGCTCACAACAAACCAAAAAGATCCAATTAGATAAAGAGAATTGTAACTAAAGTTGGATCACTATTGCCAATGTGGCCCATACATGATAGGGAGCATTCTAACTAGTGACTCCCAAATGGTCTCAAAATTTATGGAACTGAGTCACACATGTCTAGGGTCTTCAACCAAACTAAGATACTACAACCAATTGTAGTGTATGATTCTCAACAATGTGATAATGAGTTGGACTAGAACACGTGAGAGCCAACTAGGTCAAGGGGTAATGATGACTCCCCTTGCCTAGTCTAAGGTAACCCATTCATAAGGAAAATGAGGCTAAGATACATAATATCTCTAGAGAAAACCTCTAGAATACAAGTTTTGAAGTTGATAGGGGAAGATCCGTTGAAAGTAATATAAGGGAAACTTTGCACCTGAGCATGAGGTATGATACAAGGATAATGAATGGGACTAATTGGGACTAAGAAAATAATGGATGAGTAAGGTAAATAGTGATGAACTCAAAATTTCCTTTGTCCATAGTATAATGGCAAGGCTGACATGGAAACAAGTGGGTAATTCCAAGGATGATAGTCAACAATAGTTAAAAAGGCCAATGAAGACAATGTCAATAATGGATGCACACAATGACCAAGAAAATGAAATTGAAATGATGAGGTCTCAATGAGGTTTATGACTAGGATCAATGCAAAATGGGGATTGAAATAATAAAACTTGGAGGGTGAATCATCACATGATGCTCTGAACAAAGGCGATTGGGGATGCTACTAAAAGAGATCATATATGTTGCAAGTGTGATATTGAGCACTTTTAATAGTTTCCCAAAGAATAAATGAATTGGGATAATGGTACAAGCAAGGAAATAAGTGCCCTAAAAACAACCAAATGAATCAACTCGAAGAGAATGATGGAAAATGGAAGGAACTAGAGGGTGGGAATTGATGGTAATCTACTTAAGGGTAAATGATTGGTGGTAAAATATTGCAAATGATATTTATAGTATGGATGAATTAGTGAGTGTATGATATAGTGTAGAGGGTAGAATATAATGCCATTAAAATAAACATAGTTTGAGAGTCTATGGTAAGAGGCTAATGATCACAAGAAGAATAAGCATGAGGCTTAAACTTTGAGACTATGGACTAGATGGACTCCTGGTACTAAAGAGAAAAGCATCAATGTGGGTGCCTAAATGCATAGGGGTACTAATCAATGACAACCCATGTTAGTAAATCTCTACCACTGAAAAAGAGTGAATGTTAATGTAGGGGCTTAAGCCCAATAGGAATCAATGAAACCAACCAACAAAGGAGTCCCCCCTAAACTGTAATGTACTCCAAACTGAATTATACCCTGGATATATCGAAGTATCATTTTTTATGCTTTCCAATGGCTCTCATGGGTTGTTTGCATATATCAAGTAAAAAGACCAACAGTAAATGAAATATTTGGATGGGTATCAATCGAATAGAAAAGGATACCAACTAACTGATGGTATAAAGTGGCATCTACTTCGGGCGTAGTACAAGTGGAAACAAGTTTGACTGCAAAGTGGAAGGGAAATGGGACTTGTTTACGATCTTCCATGTGAAAGCAACGAAAAATGTCACATGCATACTTAAATTGGGAAAGGGAAATTCCTTTCTTTGTTTACAATGTTTAGACGCTAAGAAAATAATGCAAAAGTTCTAAGTCTATCATTTCAAATTTCTTCTTAATTTTAGATTTCACATGGGTTAAAAGTTTGGTGTCACTACCAGTGAGTATAGGGTCATCAACATAACGAAAAAGTATTATGAGATGGTTACCTACTTTCTTAGTATAGACATTGAGGTTAGAATGATATCTAGAAAAGTCAGTGTTAAGAAGAAATATATCCATTTTAGCATACCAAGCCCAAAGAGCTTGCTTAATGCCAAGAGATATTTCTTAATGTGGAAAAAAAGGTTGGAGTCCTTCTAAACATAACCATGAGGTTGTTCTATGTAAATTTCTTCTTGCAAAGCCCTATGTAAGAAGATATATTTGACATCCATTTGATGGACCTCCCATTTATATGAAGCAACAAGGGCTAGAACAAGGCAGCTAGAATTCAGTTTGGCTATAGGGGAAAAGGTTTCAATAGACTCAATCCCTTCTACCTAAGAAAATCCTTTGGAAACTAGTTGAACCTCATGCCTTTCAAAAATTCCATCTAATTCATACTTAGTTTTATACACTCATTTACATATGATAAGTTTTCATCCTTTAAAAAGAGGTACAAGGTCCCAAGTATCGTTCGTCATTAAGGAACGATATTCTTCATTCATTGTTGCATCCCAATTTGGATGGCCATAAACTTTTGCAAATGTTTATGGATCATGAGTCTTTGAAATTTGAGCCAAAATAGAGGATGTTTGGTATAATTTTGAACATGTATGACGATGATCTAAAGGATCATTGACATGGTCACTAACTACTTGTCATGTTGTATGGACCCATGTAGGAAGTTGCGGTGCTGGTGCAAGTTCATGTTCAATGGACCCAATTAGAGGGAGGTGAGTAGGTAGAGGTGGATTTTCATCCTCAATGTCATCATATGAAGAAGAAACTAAAATAGGAGCATTATCATAAAATTTTGGAATAGAAGGTGGCACAATCATCAAAGATGGCTTGCGGGTTGAAGATGGCACAAACATTGAATTAGGCACGCAAACCAAGATACCTTCATAAAATTTGACATCTCTCCTGATAATAATTTTATTGGAATGAGGTGGAAGAAGTATATAACCTTTTACATCTTCAAAATATCCAAGAAAAATGCACTTCTTGCTCTTAGGATATACTGCTTTCATTTTCTCATAAGGAATGTGAGCCTATGTTTCACTACCAAATATACAAAAGTGACTTACATCTGGTTTAATTTTACTCCATGCTTCTTCTAGTGTTATATGATTTAAAACCTTTGTGGGAGTGTGATTTATTATGTAATTGTCACAATTAATGGCTTCCACCCAAAAATCAGGACTTAATCCCTTAGATTGGATCGTACAATTTGTCATTTCCTTCAATGTGAGATTCTTTCTCTCAACAACATCATTTTGTTATGGTGTATATGAAACAATATGTTGCATCTAAATTCCCTATGTGGTGCAACAAATTGTAAATTTGTTGTTAATACATTCACCTTCATTATCTGTTCTTAACTTCTGAAGTTGATGTCCAAATTGTTTCTCTACAAAGGCCTTGTAGGACAAAAACATATCAAAAACTTCACTCTTAAGTTTTAATAAATAAACCCAAGTGTGTTTAGAGAAGTCACAAATGACAATTAAGAATTACTTGAAGCTCCAGAAAGAGGCTGACGAAAGTAGACCACACAAATCACTATGAACAAGCTACAAGGGGGTTGATGTGTGCCAAGAGGCACATTTGTCAAAGCTATCCCAATTTTGTTAAGAAAGAACACAACTAAGACAAACACCATCTCTGTAAGAAACGATAGGAAGAGTAGCCACCATATTTTGATCACATAGTTGTTGCAATCAACGATAGTTTAGATGACCAAATCACTCATGCCAAAGTCATCACTATGAGCAATAAAACCTTATGGAAGAGATGATGACCCAAAGATGTCAAATATGTACAACTTGGTAATATCATCTATAGTTTTAGTTGTTAGGACATGCTTAGGATCTTCTAAATCCTTGATTACAACTCGATGAGGTGAAAATTATATTGTTTTACCTTCAATTGAATGAGTGATTTGATACAATAATATAAGGTTGTGGAAAATACTTAGAACACATAATATAACATTAAAATGACCATCAACTAGCTAAATTGTTCCAGACCCTACAACACTAAGAGATCTATCATCACCAACAAATATTTGTTTGGTATTACATTCATTAAGAGAAAAAAAATATGGCTTTATCCTTAGCCATATGATAAGATGATCCATAATCAATAAGCCACTCATTAGATGAAGAATTAGTTGTTGCATTAAAGGAGAAATTAGAAGCAAAAAGTGCATGTCCATGAGAAGAAGAGTTAGAAGAATAATAATAAAGATTTATGTTGCGCATCTTCATTGTTGTTTCTAATACTTTCATCTTCTTAAAACATTTAGACTCTAGATGACTATCTCACCCAAAAAAATATAATTTCTCTCAGTCTTCTTGCCTTTCGATTTTGTTCCTTTATGACCATTAAGAGTAGGAATTGCCTAAGAGAGTTTGGGACTCTTGTTTTGTTTGTTGTTGCAATGATTTACTTCTTCAAATGCTTGGCTCTACCCTTCTATTGTGCCACCAAGGAATTGTTAGATGTACGTTTAGTGTTGATAACTCCAAGATGCAAGATCTTACCTTTCTCTCTAATCGAAGAATCACAAAGAGCTTCAAGAGAGGGCATTTTGTAAGTAGCCCTTTGACTAATAAGAGATTACCTAGTGGAGTGAAAAGTAGATACAAAAACATAATAAGCAGTTCCAAGTTTAGGAAGAATAACATTTGTAAGTCGATCATCTGTCTTGATTATCATATATTCTGCAAGCAAAATTCAAAGTGTTTTGAACTTAGATAGAAAATCTTCAATGTAAGAGAAATCACTAGGATTTAAAGCAATCAATTGGTTTTTGAGATAGTGGGATTGAATCTCATTGTGTTTACCAAACATGGTATCCATCTTTTTCCATGTTGCATTCGGGGTGTCATTTCATTGAAGGCGAAATTGAATATCACTGGAGATGGACATTATGATTAATCCATGTGCTTCATCACTTTTATTATCCCACTTGGATTTATTTAATGCATTAAGAGGGGCAATTTTTTTTGCCCAAAGTAACCTGGTAAAGTCCACTACTTCATAGCAAATCCTCTATACATGATTTCCATGAGAAGTGGTTTGAACCGGTAAGCAAAAGATCACTTGGACTAGCCATATTACAATATGTAGGTAATGTTGATTTTTCTAGTGCAATAGATAATATCACAACATTTTTGAAAACCGATAATTACTTCTAATGATGTTGTTTTTCACTTTTCAATTTATTATTAAGCAATTATACTTCAAAAATTCAACCATATAAATTATGTAAAATAATAGTAGAGAACACAATATTTACTAGGAGATGTGAATTGCTTGAGTTGCAAATGAGCCAAACTAGCTCCTTATTTATACTGACCTCCCCAACAAACACGACTTTTCACTTTTCACTTTTCACATTATGAAGACCGACCATAGTTACAAAATTCAACACTCCCTCTTAACTAGGGAGGTATTCATAACAACCAACTAAATGTACTCAAGTTGACAAAAAAAAATCTACCTATAAAAAGGTCATATCAAAAAAATATCATCATCAACAACTTGTCATATGGCACATCATATGGCATCAACTCTATGGGCCATAATTCATCTGAGTAATCAAGCATGATGCTTGAATAAGTCAGGTGTTGAAACCTATGCACTCAACTGAGTGTCTTGCAATTGTCATGCACTCAACGAAGTGTCCCGTGACTACAAGGACCATTCTTCCTAATCAGATCGCCATCTGTGCCACATGAAGAATGTTAGACCTTCCAGATGTTGAAATCCACACAATGGGCTACATGGACCATTCTTCTAATCAGATCACTACATGTACCATAGAAGAATGTAAGTCTTGGACCTCTTTCTATAATCAAGTCACCATATGTGCCATAAAGAAAATGTCAATCATGTAACAACCTCCCTAATCAGGTCACCATTCGTGCCATAGGGGGCAGATCATTCATATTGATCAGGCCACCATCTATGCCACAGGAGAATGTTAGTCCTGGACCACATTCTGTAGAAAATGTCAGTCCATGATACAACAACAATATGTCCAACCTAGACCATTCTCCACAGGGAGAATCTCAGTTCAGCAACACACAGACTATCCACAATAAAGAATATCAACACTCCCTCTCAACCAAGGAAGTAATCTCCACAAGCCCCGGCTTGTCCCTGAAGTATACAAACTTCCCTTTGGATAAGGGATTTGTCAGAATATCTGTTATTTTCTCATCGATGGTGTTATAACCCTATAATTCATAAGATCATCTGCTGACTGGAAAATTTTCACTCTGGATGTATTTTGGCTTGCAAATAATATATCATTTCTACAAATTATTTTCAAGAAAAAGAAAAGAAAGGAAAATTCATGATTTTTGATGTTGAGTGGTGTTTCCTAACCCCATGGTGACAAAAGCAAGAGAAGCAGCACACAAAACCCACAAAAAGCACTGAAACTAAGTTTTTGTTGCATTCACGCCTGGAGAATAAAGAACGCGCTTAGATCGATGGTCGATCTAGCGGTGCGTAGATCAATGGCTGACAGTGGATTTCGAACCCCCTCGACCGTTCTGCTTTTAAT
>JZKD02S2233886.1:198761-222444 GCA_000966675.3 Picea glauca
TGAGCCTTGTCCCAACGTGTCGTCAATCCATTGCATCAGACCTCTTCTGCTTCTTACCACCCTTCTAACTTACCACCATACCGGCAATACCATACGACCCCTGCCTCATGACATCATCCTCCATTATCCCGCCACCCATCCATGAATAAACAAACTTAGCCTAATAAATTTATTTCAATAGGATAATTAAAAATAATGATAATAATAATTAGATTAGTCATTAATTAATGATTAACTTAGTTCAATTAAGTTAGTGTTTATTAATTAACATTAAATAAAACAAAGTATAAAATATATAAATTAAAATATTAAAACAAAATAAAATTAAAATAAACAAAACTTTAAAATTAAAACAAAAAAAAACAAAACTAAAAATTAAAAACTCTCTATCCCCCCCCCCTCACGTCCCATCAGCTCATGGGGGTCTGATAAGTTGTTTCTTAAAAAACACTCCTAGACAGGTGTCAACTCCACATGCCAGCGGACCCCCCCGCCCCCCCCTAAAACCACTTACCACCTAAGGGGGGGTCCGGAATACCACCTTTTCCCAAAAAACCATTTTCCCCCAATTTTTCAAAACCGCCCGTTTTTTGTCTGTTTGACACCTTGTCTTTTGAAGCAGATTACCGGCAAACGGAGACGTATTTTTAAAAACCGAAAGAGGTTTTTGTTCAGCACGGGATGAATAAAAAAAACCTCTCTAATTTCTTTCACGGGTGGCATGAGAAGGGAGAATCAAAGCCATCTTCGAGTCCCATTTTTCCAGTTTTTCATTTTTCTGTTACAGTCCTGATTTTTTGGGACCTGTTTTGGCAATATGGAGGCGAATTTGGCAAAAATGAAGGAGGTTATTGTCCATAACATACCCATCCACAAGAATATCCTTCATTTTTTTCCCAGGTGTCACCGATTGGGAGAAACAATCGTTTGAGCGTACCCTTATTTTCAGCAGATTTGGCCAAATTTGCAATCCTAGAATTTTGGGGATTTTTTGCTATTCTTGGCCGAGGTGGTTGAATCCGACTCCTAAGCCTGGGGAGAGTCTGTTTTATAAATTACAATGATTCAAATGTGTAAGGAGAGGTTGATCAGTCAGGGACCATGATTTAAATCTTGTATCAGAGCTCATAGAGCCATTTGTAGTTTCATCAATTCAATAATACAGTCGCAGCAGTTACATGATTCATGTGTCAAATATATTGGTGAAGTGCTCCTCCTATAAATTGTTTTCTCTGTTTCCATATGTTTTCTTTCCTTATTATCTGGCAGAAGTTTATGAGTAGAATTTGTTGAAAGATACGCTCTGTTTCCAGCTGCGGATAATATTAATTTTTTCTTCTGATATTCAGTGGCAGAATTCTTCATTTCTCTGTTACTAAATTGATCATTTCTTTTTCCTCCTCTTTCATTTCATTTAATTTTACCAGATCTAGTAATTTGCCTAGCTTGACCTGTAAGGCTGTCTGTAGGATTTGTTTCTAATTAAATCTCAGATTGTGACTCCATTGCTCAATGGCCCTTTTCTCCTGCTCCAACCAAACCAATTAAAAAATCCAAACTCTGAACCCAATAGCTAACCTAATATCCTATTCAAACAAATCTATATCAAACAAAGAGATCCCTCTCTGAGTCTCGGAGGGCTAGATTCCTGACTCAAAGCGGTTTTGATGTTGCCTCTGTGACTGCCTCCACAGCCTGGGGAAAATTACAGAGTGATAATAGATGGAAATGTACTGGAGCCTCACTTCTCCCTTCTGTACTTTATCACAGATGTAGTAGTACTTGATCTCAATGTGCTTCGACTTTTCATGGAAGATGAGGTTCTTTGAAATCTTCACACAAGTTTGATTATCACAGTATATCACGGTCGAATCCAATGCCTAGACAAATAGTCCAGAAACCAGCTTATAGAGCCATACTACTTTCGTACAAGCATCACAAGCTACAATATACTCTTCCTCTGTAGTGTTGAGTGCAACAAATGTATGTTTCCTACTAACCTAATATATCATAGCAAAGCCCAAACTCAAGCATACACCGAACGTATTATTTTTGTCACTTACACTCCCTGCCTAATTGGAATTTGTATATCCATGCACTTGTACATCATTGTTTGAGACATATCTCAAACCATAATTTAGCGTGCCACACAAATATCTCAAAATGTGCTTTACAATTATCCAATGCTCATGTCTCGATTCCACCTGGAACTTGCTCAACATGTTCACAGCGAATCAAATGTCTAGATTGGTATGAACCAAATACATCAATGACCCAATCAACTATCGATACGTGGAGGGGTCTACCATATTAGAATCAGAGTCTCTCAACTTCTTCAGGTTTGTCACCATGTGAGTTGCCATGGATTTGCAATTCATCATCCCAAACTTCTGAAGGATCTTCACAACATACTTTCCTTAACCTAGGAAGAATTCATTAGGATTCCACCATACTTATAGTCCTAAATAATAGTGCATGAGACCAAGATCCTTCATGTCAAATTTAGAGGCTAGCTCCCTCTTACACTGAATAGTGAGAGGCTCTGCACCTATCAGAAATAAGTCATCAACATATAGTAGTAGAATCATAGGTGCATCATTCACAAACTTGTAATAAAGGTTTGGATCAACATAGCTCTTGGAGAATCAGAGTCTCGTCAAGTAGTTGTGAATCTGTGCATACCAAGCTCTTAGAGCTTGCTTGAGTCCATACAAGGCTTTCTTTAATCTGCAAACATGGGACTCTCTCTAGTGCACCTCAAAACCTTGAGATTACTCTATGTACACTTCTTCTTCAATCACTCCATTGAGAAAAGTTGTCTTCACATCCATATGATGTAGACTCCATCCCATGGAAGTTGCAAGAGAGATAATGGATCTGATAGAAGTGTATCTAGCAACATGAGCAAACGTCTCATCATAGTCTTCTCCCTCTTTATGGGAGAACCCTCTAGCCATGAACCTTGCCTTGTATTTTTCAATACTTCCATCCACTGCATATTTAATCTTGTAAATCCACTTTGAAGTTGTGATGACGCAGCACCCCCTGCCTCAACAGGTTCTGCGCAACCTCCCAGTCTTAGGATCATTCTAAGCTTTCCCCTGAT
The DNA here is from genome assembly GCA_000966675.3 of Picea glauca. Classification (NCBI taxonomy): domain Eukaryota; kingdom Viridiplantae; phylum Streptophyta; class Pinopsida; order Pinales; family Pinaceae; genus Picea; species Picea glauca. The sequence goes on from JZKD02S2233886.1 coordinate 201,868, forward strand.
TCGAATTGACTCTTTGGTTTCCCCACATGGAATACCTCACATACACACAAGGGTGTATTCCACAGGTCCTTGCGAGTTATGCCTGCGTGATCAAACACAGGGTGTTAACTCCACAACCGACTGACAAATATGATCGGGGCCTTTTTCCGATTCGGAAATTTGGACTTCACGATTTTGCGAATCCTGTTGTCGAGCCCCTTGTCTCGTCACCTTCCAAGACCCGAAACGTCAACGAGGGTTGACTCCTTCAATGCGTCAAACACACGCTTCTTGTTGCCCCTTATTTCGGCTTTTCGGGACTTGAGTGAATGACGAACATTCGTTCCTCTCTCCTAATGATTCCCCGAAATCTGAAATTTTTCCTTTTTGCGAGATCGATGGTCTTTCGAGACTTTCGTTGAAGCTCGACCACCTCCTTTGGTTTATGTTGCACGTATCCCTAGACTGATGCTTGGGACCCACCTTTCGACGTTTCATTTTTTGTGACTTCGGGAGTTGCATTGGCATGCAACTCTACCTCTTGACTCCCGAAACCCGATTTGATCCAATGATCAATCTGGCCGCGATCAACTGTCCACGTTGATTCTTGAAATCTGGGTGGTGGATTCGTCTGAGACCTAACCACCTTGCAGCTCCACTAGATCCTATGGTCCTCGTGACTTCGCTAGTTCTCCACGGAGAATTATGACCACCCGATTCTCTTCTCAATGACTCCTGCAAGACGAATCGGTGTTCTCCCTCCTAAACTTGGCTTTTAAGAGATGCTTCCGACCTTCGTCTCCCTTTGAACACTTCAAAGGTGCTAACCCTCCTGATCTTTCACTTGTCAATTCAAGTGTCCTAAAAGGAATCCTGCTCTCACTCCTTGCGGCAAACTTTCAAATAACCTCTATTTATATGAGTCCTCGACCCTGTGCACTCTTTGCAACAGCAATCATCCAACCTTCACCTTAGCTGATAAGTCTAAGGCTTCAACTAGCTTGTGCACACCTTGCACGGCTCTGTGCCTCACCTGCACTTCTGCTAGTATGAGAATCAACGATATCTATCCTGAGCTTTCTGAGATAAAACTCAGATCCTCGTCAATGCACACCTTGCGAACGTTCACTGCACTCCTTGCAAGTATTCTCAGGAAGAGAAACAATTGAAACTCATTCTTCTCCTCTTGTAGACTTCATACACTCAACATGAAATCATACATTCAACACAACATTGAAACAAATGCATAACAGAGGAATAAAACAACTGTAAACATACCATTTAACAAATGTAAACAGTAAGCATCATAACACCATGGAAATTGAGTCAAAGCTTCATATATTAACTCAAGTGCTCATGTACATGGGTTCTTCTCTACAGCTCTCTGTTACAGCTCAAAAACTTATGAAAAACCTCTGAATGATCAAAATGTTTCTTGATACAATGATACAAGGGTGAGGGTGTCTTTATCCGTTTTCCCTCCTACACTTTTAAAATTGTCTAATCTATTAACTCAAACCTACCTACTTTCATTAAACAACCTTAAATGCTTATTATATCCGACAGATGAGAGAAAATCGATCAAGATATGTTTACAACAGCTAGATATAAATGCAAGTACACTCCCCCCTAGCTATTACATTAATATCCGCTCCTTAAATTTTCAAAACATTTCAAAACGTGCACTGGTGCTTTTCCAACTGGTTTCTGCCTTTTATGCTTTCTTGGTTGGCTGTGTACGATGCTCCTGCATCAAGTTTCCACGGACTTCCCTTCAGGTCTAGGCACAACTTCCCATTAATCATTCTTCATGCTAGATTGATATTCTTCCATCGTATCTTCCTTCCATTCTTTCTGCTTGACTGCTTCTTCAAAGGTGGAAGGATTTGTATTCACAAGATTTGTCATAAGTTCTGCATAACTAGAGAACCTCTTGGGTCTCTTTATTTCCCTAGAGGTGCCACTTGAAGCTTCATGCCCTACTGCTTCCTGCAAGGTGGATTTGAGTCATGTTGGTCTCTTTCTTATCCCAGTAATAGTAATTGGTTCCACAGGTTCAAGTGGTCATTCTGGTTCTTCATTAGGATGATTTGGAGAACCTGTAATTTCTTCTTTGCAATCTTCATGTTCCTCTTCATCGTTGGAGTCCATGGAATCTTCTATAAAATTCCTATAAGCAATATTTTCATCAAAATTCACGTCCCGACTGACTTCAACCTTTTGTTCTCCTGGAATATAGATTCTATAGGCTTTTGATGACTCACTATATCCAACGAATATCCCTTCTTTCCTGAAGGTTCCAACTTCTTTCTCTTATCCTTGGGAACATGAATATAAACAGGACAACCAAAAATCCTCTGGTATTCAACACTTGGTTTATTTCCAGAGAAAGCTTCTTCTGGAGTCATGTTCTTCAATATACTATGAGGACTTCTATTCTGAACATACACGACTACCATAGTTACTTCTCCCCATAGAAACATGGATAGATTTTCATCATTCATCATTGCCTTAACAGATTCTTCAATAGACCTGTTCTTCCTTTCTGCCACGCCATTATTGAGGATTATGTGGGAAAAACAGCTCCCTCTTAATCCCATCTACTTTGCAAAAGGCAATGAGATCCGTGGAGGTGTATTCTCCTCCATTATCAGACCTCATAGTCTTGATATTCTTATCTGTCAAGTTTTCCATTTTAGCCTTGAATTCTTGAAACTTGTCAGATACTTCATCTTTCATCTTCAACAAGTACATCCAAGTCTTTCGTGAGAAGTCATCAATAAATATTACATAGTAAAGAGAGCCTCCTAGAGACTTCACAGACATAGGACCACATACATATGAATGTATTAAGTTCAAGATCTCCTTAGATATATTTTCACTGCTTGGGAATGGCTTATTAACATTCTTCCCAAGTGCATAGCCTCTGCAAACACCTTCATGTACTGGTTGCAATTTTGGCACACCTACCACCATTTGATTTAGAGATGGAAATGATTAATAATGAAGGTAAGCATACCTTATATGCAATAATTTGTTAGGATTAACTTCATCATGTACAAGGACTTGAGTATTTTGACCTAGGAGCTTATATAGTCTCCCATCACGAATTCCAATAACTCTAGCATCGTCTATACTAGATCCCTTGGGCCATACAAGTACTTTCCCATCAACAAATGCTATTCTATCTCCTTTATCTTCTAGACAAAAAATGGAGACCAAATCCTTCTTCAAACCAGGTACATATAGAACATTATTGAGATGAACATTGTTACCTGATTCCAACTCAATATATGTTTTCCCAATTCCTTTGACTACATATGATTTTTTGTCTCCAAGTTATACTCTATGAGAATTCATTTTCTCCCTCATACTTGAGAGATTGACACAATCACCTATCATATGTATAGAAGCTCCCCTATCAATCAGCCACATGTCATCATTATCTTCAATAGATCCTGTAAGGGCTGAGAAGTAGAAGAAATATGTATCTTCGTGCTTGACTTTCTTTGAAGGTTCTTCATCTTCACATTTGCAGTTGAAGCATGATGTCTTCCTTTCCTCTTGTTTGTCGATTTAAGACAATCATGTTTTTAGTGGCCAAATTTATGGCAACCAAAACATTGGACTTTTGACATGTCTCTTTTCCCTTGATGATTAGGTCTCCTTCCAGATTTCTTGTTTTGAAAGAAAAACTTCTTCTTGCCTCCATTCTTCTTGAATCTTTTTGCATAATCTTGAGCATATTCTTTTTTCTGAATTATTTCCTTTGATGTGATCCTTGATTATTCTTGAGCGCAGCAGGTCCATAGCTCTTCAAAGGTAGGAAAGTCCTTTCTTGTGGTCATAATTGAAGCAAATGCATCCCATGATCTAGGTAGACCATTGAGTGCAATAATCATGATCTATTTATCAAGAACAACTTCATTGATAGCTTGGGGTTGATCTCTTAGTTAGGATATCCTCACAAAATATGAAGATATAGTATCGTCCTTCGTCATTTTGGTATCACGAAGCTCATTCTTCAAGCTCATCACTTGACCAACATTCTTAACTGTAAATAGATTGGTTAGGGCATCATACATTTTCTTTGATGTATCCAGATTTGATATGTAAGAAATCAAATGGTCTCTAATAGAGTCTACAATGATACTCATGGCATTGATGCCATTTTCCCGGAACTTTTCCTTTTCCACTTTATTTTGAGGTTCCTTTTGTTTTTCTACATCATTATGTGGTTCCACAATATTGCCTTTCAGAATTTCCAGAACTTTGTTCTTTTCAAGGATAAGATCAATCATTGTCTTCCATGCTCTGAAGTTAGAAGCTCCTTCTAGCTTGTTTTTTGATTTCATAGTGTAAATCATTGTTGTATAATTTCAGGAGAAGAAAGGTTTCTTGAAGATAGGTCTTATTAGATGGTGATCTATGGATCTCTTCTTTACTGTCGCTCTGATACCATGTTGATTTTTCTAGTGCAATAGATAATAGCACAATATTTCTAAAAACTGATAATTACTTCTAATGATGTTGTTTTTCACTTTTCAATTTATCATTAAGCAATTGTACTTCAAAAATTCAACCATATAATTGATGTAGAATAGAGATCACCAAGAGAACGCGAGATTTAGTAGGAAATGTGAATTGCTTTAGTTGCAAATGAACCAAACTGGCTCCTTATTTATACTGACCTCCCCAACAGATGCAACTTTTCACTTTTCACTTTTCACATTATGATGACCACCATATTTACAAAATTCAACAGGTAATGTGGTTTCAAAAGTAGGAACAAACTTTCCAGGTGGAAAGCTCTGAAATAAATAGGCAATTAAAAAAAAGCACTGAAAAAAGACTCTAGATGTCAAATTTATGCCCTTTTTGAACAAAGACATAAAAAGTAACCAAGGTGCCACATGGCAAGTGGAGATTGATCAATGTGGTGATGGGTGCATAATAAGGTTGTGGAGTTGTAAAGAGAGAAAATAAATTATGTGTTTGTCTAATTTTGTCTATCTAATCAGTTTTACAAATAAATTACTTTTATAATGTAACTGACCCACTTTTATAAAAATAGATAATAAACACTTTTACAATGAAGCTATTTTATAACTTAAAGTTGCATGCAAAAAAATAACTTAAAAAAACACATTAAAGTTACTTTATGAGTTTTTCACTTTTATAATTTAAGTTAAATGCACTTTACAATACAATTACTTTTAGAACTTACAGTTGCATGAACTTTTTCAAAACATAATTTAATGGGAAGAAGGACTTAAACTCAAAACCTCTAATTTAATAAACTAAATTTCAACCAAGTGAGTTATTACAATATATATAACAAATGTTAGAAAGGAGTAATGTTTCTTTTTGGTCTTGAAGTGCATGCCTACCCCCCAAAAGCCTTGTTTTTCTTTGCAAAAAGCTTCAACACGACTGCACACAAAAAAACAAGCAAATGCTTGGAAAAAAAAATTGAATATTTATAAGCTTAGGGTTAGTTCTCAATTAGTCTACCTAGTAAATGCAAATTTTCTATCTATTTATGATTCGTCAAGATTGTAGAAAGCACAGGGAAAAACACATACATAGAAAAGAAAAGATGTTCTACTATGTTTTTTATTTGTCGAAATCACAGAAAGTGTAGGGCAAAGAGCATACACAAATTGGTAATGGAGCAAACTAGGAATTAAAAAAAAATGAAATACTAAAATAGAATGAAAGAGATTTAAAAAAAAAAACAAAAAAAAAATGAAACTATATACCTTTGGATCTGATATAACTGGATGCATCTTGAAAAATAGAAATCTTTTTGGGTGAAATGAAAAGGATTCCTGATAGAAAACAATGCTCCATATGCACTAGAATGGTTCTCTTAGCCCAAAAATGCTTAGAAACAACAAAATACATAAGTCCTTTGATGCATGTAGTGACATGGGTTCAGGATCTTGATAAAAAATAGGAGTGGGTCTTCATAGGGGCTCTGATACCATATCCAATAAATAGGGTATATCCACATAGGTCGAACATCTTAAAGCAACCACTCACACAAATAGATCAAAGATTAATACACTAGTAGATTACATGGTTAAAACCCTCAAAGAATGAAACAGTCCACTATCCTAGCCAACATGGCCACTTTAGGCAATATAATAATGCAAAAGAAAAATAATTTACACATGAGCTTCTCACAATCAATCCTCAACAAATGACCCTCCACGATCTTTAAATAGAGATCATGGGCCAGTTGGGTGTTAAGCCATGGATCAATATAGTCAAAAGTATCGAGGAGAAGATGACCATCGGATCACTTTATGTCTAAAACATAATTGTGACCATCGAATTAGATACTTGCAATGCATAGTAAAGGAACACACTTTACCTAAAAACACATTAAACCAAATTGATCTTAATTAACTCATCATAAGTGTCTAAATATTGTAACAAAAAAGGGATTTCGGTTTCTAATAAGAGTCACATATCTTGTATTAATTTATATGAAATTCAAAATACCAACACTAGTATACCAAATCGATCTAGAAAAATAAGTTTGAAATGCAATCTATCTACCCATGGAAAATAGAGTGTAGAGACCAAAAGATGGTGAATCGCATAGAAACATGAAGAATTATTATTCATTGTGAATGGAAAATATGGGATTTTGCTGCAAATGAGTGTTGTTCTCTTTCCCATTGCTCTATAACATTATTTGGACCACTCACCTTGGACAACAACGATGAAATAAAAAAAGGCAAGTGAGGCATGTTGCTCAACAAGATGTTGGATACTAAAACTAGAATCATAAGAAAATGTTTTCACCTCCTCTGAACTATGAACCAAAGAGAGATGTTGTTGCAGAAGAATGCGTAGGATCTTCTATTGATGAAGGTTCCATGTATCCAAATAAGACTAGTTATCCATCTCCAAGCAACCCATAGTATAGTTGATTGAGTTGAAAAAGAAGACTCAGGGTTTGGATTGTGAGACAACATTGGTTTGAATATTCAAACCATCAAGGGATATTAGCTAAGTCTAAAGAAAATACAAATCCATTTGCATTAGTTTTAGTTGCATAAGGATTCACTGTAATAAAGGCTTGGATGTTCGGGGATAAACGATAGAAGTACTAGAAGTTGATGGAGTAGAGGAAAGATGATCACATGCCAAAATATCATCAAGGAAAGATGGTGAGCTGACCACCTGAGAAAAATATAGTTGGATATGACAATTATGAGCTAGGTAAGCATGCCATATAACACAAGAACCCTAATGGCCATCTAAACCTGCATAATTAGATAACCAACTCATGTTTCCAACTAGATAGAGGACCATCTATCTTGTCACCTCCATTGATCACCACAAGGAAAGAGATTTAATCAACAAGAACGAGGTTGAGATGTATTTTGATGAGAAGAGGGTAGCCCAAAAGTGCAAAAAAGAAAGAGATTCAAAGGGGATGACAATTCAAAATCCCAAGACTAGAACCCTAAGGTCAAACTACTAAGCCACCCAATAATAGATAGTAAATACAGTAAAGATAGAGGCAATTAACATCAAATAATAATAATATTATAAACCATGATAGTTCTCTTGTCAACCATAACCTAGGTGCATACAAAGCAGAAGGGGAGGTCACATTGAATGAGCTCGATGTACCCATCAACATTGAATAATAGTGATGAGTATAGATAGACCATAACAAAATCAAAACAAAGATAACGTGAAAAGAAAAGCTACCAATAAAAGTAAGCATCCTCATACAATAGAAGTTTCCAAGAAAATCCAAAGAGAAACTAAGGACAACTTGCATGTGACTACTAATAAGCAAGACCATGAACCCTTGGACCCAAACAATGACTAGAGAAAGAAATGAACATAAAAACGACAAGCATACAAACAATTTGAAAGAATACCAAAATGAGTGGAGAGCTATTGGTGAATATTTATTAGGCTTGAAATTCACCTTAAACCTCTACCCACCCATATCTTTGTGGTGTTCTCTCCTTTTATATCACCCTCTATAAATGTTTTATTAAAATATTCTAGGCATTTTAATACTTGAAATAAGCACACACTTGTTAGTTATTAATGTGTAATCACTTTAACCTAGCTAACTACAAATGGCTCATTACAAAAATAATTGATTCCACTTAAAAAAATGAATTAGAAAAATTATATTCATTCAATAGAAGAAAGTTATAAAATTGGGTGGTTTTTTGAGTTTGGTTTGAGAATCCCATACATAAAAAAAAATCAAAATCAAAATTTTAGTTTAAAAAAAAATACACTGAGTCTAATGGTTAAGAACAAGTGTTTCCTTTTAGGAGGTCACAGGTTAAAATCCATAGGGGGTAGGGTATGTACACCTTTGTATATTTTAGCAGTCAAATCCTTGCGTAGAGGGGGTCCCTTGTCCCACAAAAAAAGGGGTCTCATACACGAATTTGGTGTCTGGCTTGATCGTGACCTTAAAAAGTGTTTTGCAAATTTCATTGAAAATAAGGAGTGGAGGGAGATATGAGGTAAAACATAAGATCTCTCTCTCTCTCTCTCTCTCTCTCTCTCTCTCTCTCTCTCTCTCTCTCTCTCTATATATATATATATATATATATATATATCGATGAAAATACTTATTATCCATTTTTATAAATCCTTTCATGGTATAAAATACTAATAAATCTTGAAAGTTATATCTAAGTATGAGAATATATTTAATAAATAAAGATGAACATTAAAAACTGCAAAAAAAAAAATCTTAATTTTTTTTTTATAAATTTCATCTACTTTTAAAAATAAATATTGATGGACCTCTCAATTGTAATTGTAGTATCATAAGGCCCACCTTTGAAACATTTTGACTATATTTATACTTTATAAACCTCTTTTGACCATGATTGATATGAGCATATGGGTTTTGTGCAATTGATTGATTGATGGAATGTGTTGAATGATTGAGTATGTGTTGTGTCCTCTTTTAGCTCTTGTTTTGATGATTTTATGGATGTCTATGTTGGGTGCCATTTTTTACCCTTCTTACCCAACCCATGCATCTCTATTTTTTTTTATCGAAAACCCCTTCTTTTGTCTACTTTCACCTGAATAATGGCACAATCAACATAAATAAGGTAATAAGTTGTTCCTTTTATGAAATTCTTGGTTTTGGCTTGTAAATAGTATTAGAAGTCATTTATTCACCAAAACTACTTGAATTTTAGTTGTTACAGGAATTAACCCAGATGTCTCAGCTATTATAGGAATCATAGGTTGACATGGTTATGATCCATCAAATTCAGATTTTCCACTTGGAGGTTTTTCCTTGATGTTAGGAGATGGTAAAATACATATTTGATCATCCTCAATACGTCTGCTACCAAATGGTCAATGACCTTAGTCAAACCCATGCCAAATTAACAGAGGTGATTTTGCAGGGTCATTTGCGAGATATAATGGTGAATCTCGAAATCCAAAACATGGGTTTTGTCCAGAACGTGCCCATTTAGGTGACTAATAGGAAGTTTTCCCAGAAAAGGCATGTTGAAAGAGATACAAACATATTTCTAATACGATTTCTTCTAGACTTCCTGTAATGGCTGATTATCAAACCATATGTCAAGTGGTGCGCCCAGGAGAACAAATCAAGCTAATTTTGGATGGGAAAATGATATGTGATTGGATCATGAGTTATCTCCTTAACTCGGATCTACTAAAATTGAAATCATTGTTATCTTGTATGACTATTCATAACTAATAGTTTTGAAATTGGGGAAATTAATTTAATTCGCCCCATCACTCTTCTCGATATAAAAACTAAAGACAGAGGAGGAGGGGGATCGATTCAATTACTGAAGATCTAATGTAATTGTTGATTTACATTGACTGTTGAATACAATGGAATTCTGAGTTAATTTGATGTGTCAAGTTTCTTAAGCGTTCTAAGTTGTTTAACAACATATGCCAGGAGGGACCCCTGGTATGTGTTGTATATTTCCTTTAGCATTTTGATTTAGGATTGGTCTTTCCTGTAGATGCATATTTTAATTTCCTATAGATTCATATTGCTGCCACAATTTCCCGTAGGTTAAGAATTTTGCTTTAAAGCAATTTACAAGTAACAATCACTCTTAGTATAGAGAAAAATAATTATTTCATATATAGATGTTAAAGATACTCTATATAATTGAACAATATTTCATCTACTATGCCATACCAAAAGTTACCAAAAAATGTACATAGGGTTGGATCAAGTCTGTAATCTTTTCTGTTTTGCGCATTTCTTTACTGCTTAGTTATTTACGGTGAATCTTTTTAACTCACAACTAGAAAACAATCCTTTCTAATCTTAGAAGCTTGGTTGACTAAACATCATGCGTTTGCAGGTAGGCACACTTTGACAGTGAATGATTTACTTGTAATCTGATTCCCTACCATTTGACAGTTACGTCTAAGCTATCTGACTGAGAGAATTAACTTATGTCTATGAGTCTAGAAATTTAATTGTTTGGTTTTCAGTAGAAGTCTTTAGGTGATTTCAAAACCATTTCCGCACATATGGTGCATGGGTCTCATAAGTTTACCTACCCATATTGATAATAAATGATGAGGAATCTAGACCATTAGATCAACCCAACATTTTGGCACCATTGTTAGGGAGGCACTAAAGGAATCGCTTTTGGAAGTCACAAGTTTTATTTTGTTTTTAGTTGTAAGTTTCTTGATTTTTCTTTTTGCAAATCTCAAATTTTCCTTCTTGCAAGTTTTTCTTAGGTCCATAGAATGTTTCTTGCATTCTATTTGTTACACCAACATTTATGACTTGGGGGAGTGAAGCCTATAAGACGAAAGGTTAAAACCTATGCACTCACCTTGGTGAGCATTCACAAGTTCTCTTCATGTTGGCACTGTAAGTGTGTTTCCTTTTATGCGAGTTTTTTTATTCATGCTAACTCATGTCAACAAAAAACCTGGTGACAACAGGGTCTTAGTAGCATGAGGGAATTCAAGTACATGATAAGATTTTGCTTTAAGTTTGTGTGGTGTGGTGTGTTGTGTTTGTTGTTGATTTCATTTATTTCTTTCAGATAGAGAAATATTTGTTTTTGTAAAAAAAAACCATACACTAATCCATTCATGAGCATAACCCCTTAAATAGCTAGAAGAACTTAAGAATGCTCAGGAATTTGTTGAGCAAGGGAGGATGTGTTGCTACAAGGATTTTCTCAAATCCTTTCCCAAAGTTCAGAGTTATCACTAGGGGAGATTGTGTATCTCATGAAGCAGTTGAAGAACAAATGATCCATGAATAGACCCCACAAGAGGAGGACTTAGAAGTTTATTCTAATCCATATCAACAAGAAGACAAGATCAATGAATAATGGACAATCTGTGATGAGGAGAAGATACTAGAGCCAAAAATTGAAGATTTTCTTGGATGCTTGTCACCGCATCCCTTGTGTAATCAGGAATATGATGATCAATTTTCTAAAGAACTTCGTGACATGAAAACTACAAGAAATCATTGAAACAAGGATTATATTGAAGTTTAGTTTCAATCAGTCATTAGTTTGCAGCATCACTCCATATTTCAGCAACTCTTGGCACCTTCACTAAAAAAACAGTTGGCCTCTCATATCTCAATATTCATTAAGGTACACTTTTCAGGCTAGGATGTGAGTTTAATAGAGATCTTGTTGCATGAATGGATGCATTGGAAGTATTCCTACACTTGAAAGAGGTTTTTCTTTTTCAAGTAGAGTAGGATGGTTTAGAAAAATAAATAAATAAAAAATAAAGAAAACAAATAAATCTTGGTTGTAAAAACCAGGTTATCGGTGCAACTAAGCATGAACTCTACTTGAAAACTAGGTTACTGGCGGGTAGAATTCATCAATAAGTCAATAAGTCCAAATTATAGGAATGTCTAAGACTGTGCATATTTCCTGTAATCTCTTCCATATTTTCAAGGTGTATTTAATAAGCATGTTGCAGGAATCAAATTTAGAGCTCGGTTTTTTTCAAACGATTTTTGTCCCTACGTAATTCAAGATTAAGAAAATCAACTTATGCTTCGAGGCCTAGAATTTTTCTCTCTACCCCAATCAAAGAAGTCATTCCTCAAAACTCAGAGGCTCTAGGTTTGGCATAATTTAGAAATCCAATCAATTACAAGAATTCCTATAGCAAGCTCTTATTTTCAGATTTCCTCTAGGAGACTGTTTTTGGGGACAAACTTTGCACATCATTTGCAAACCAATGGGACCGAATTAAGAAATTTTGAAACACAGGTTTCGTGTAAAATACAAAATTTTGAGTAAGATGCATGGGCATGTTTTCAACGTAGATTTTATGATAATTTCCATAATTCTTTCTTATAATCTGTCAATTACATGAATTTACAAGAAATGATAGGAAATTCCCGTTTAGCATCAGCCATGTCCATCTTTCTTCAACAATTTGTGGCAACTAAAAAATGTGTTCTCCAAGTATAGAATTTCTAGCCTGTGAAAAAAAATAGTAGTTTCAAGCGAGACAGAACAACAACAATTTCTTGTAATCTTTCAGCATTACAAGAATCTCGGGAGTAATTATAGAAATTTTCGTGAGCTTCATGAGATAAGTTTTCAACCTTTCCATAATTTCTTTCAAATAAAAATGCAAAGGTCATCTTTAACATCATTATGTACAACATAGGGGAGAAAGAATGTGCATATTGCATGTGTATCAGATCCTGCAAATATGCAGTTCACTACAAGTTTCAACTACCGATGGTTCAGTGGGTGTAAAAGAAATAGATACATCAAATTTTGTTGTTGTTATTTTATCTGAGTCTACTTGAGATTTATGCAAGCTAGCATGTTCCAGAATTCAAGAACTGTAGCAACTTCAGTGCATATCATCCTTGATCCTCTCAAGATTTCAGTGTTCTTTTGATTCCACAGTACATATCATTTTCAGATTACATTCTCTCTAAGGTTCCTACTTCAGCATACATCTCCATCAGTACCAATATGAGTTCTTACAAATATCCTATGTTATATATTCTATGATCTCAAGCACATATTTTAAAGAAAAAATCTTCAAGGTCCATCTTCCAAGTTCAGTAGTTCATCATAATAGTAAAGGTTTGGTATGCAAGGTAAATGGTATTTTAGTATTTTTACTTGTCAAAACCTGGAGTAAATCTTAAAAAACAACTTATATATGTTATCTGCCATTTATTTCATAGTTATCCTAACGCCAATTTCCTAATTATTTTGAATTTCCCTGTGATCATGATCCCTAAAACCTATCATATATTATACATGACTATCATGTCGACCATTTATTTATGATGATTATGTTTTGGTCTCATAATCATGAGCCATGTGTCTATCATCGATTTCCCTCGTGATTTCCTGTTCTTTTTGCCTAAACCCACACAATTAACCATCATTCACCATAATATTCACCTATATTCATACGCCATCACCATTTAACCACCCGCATACGAATTAGAATCACTTCTTTGCACAATGATGATTACAACTAAATTGATTAAACTTGTCATGATGTTACAAGCCGAAACTATTGAAATTTGAATTATTATGGCTTAAACGGTAACCATAACATGTTCACATTGCATTCCTCTTCTCATTTCATTCGCTTTGTATTTTTGTTTGTATCTCATTCATGCTTATCCTTCATTTATTCTCACCCTGAGGGTTCGAAATCGACACCTGACACTTCGCTTGAGCATAGTAGAAAAGTGGCAGCAGTTGTGTCGAATTCCTAAAGAAGTAGTTCATGTTATCACTGTAGATATTACTATTGATTCTTTACCTGCCAACTTGAAAAAGGAGAAAAAGAAGATAAGTTAAAGAAAACAATGTTGGGCCATAAGGACTGAAAATGAAAAAGGTTAAGGAGAAAAGTGCTCAAATCTAGGAGCAGTATGAGAGACTAAAAAAGAAATATAAATCCATGAAGAAAAATGCAAGCAAGCGGTATGCTGAGAATCTGAAGACAATGCAACAAAACAAGAGACTATGGGACAGGATCAAGAAGCACCAATCCAAAAGCAAGGCTCCTTCTACATCTATTGTTCTAGCACTAGAGGACATTCGAAAAGCAACAAATATACTTTTGAGAAATTTTGATCAACAGTTGGGATATGCATGCACGAGGACATACAAAATCCTTTGTTTGGGGGAGATGTTGGGTGCCAGTTTTAACCCTTTTAACCCAACCCATTCATCTCTATTTTTTTATCTAAAACCCCTCATTTTGTCTACTTTCACCTGAATAATGGCACAATCAGCATAAATAAAGTAATAAGTTGTTCTTTTTATGAAACTCTTAGTTTTGGCTTGTAAATAGTATTAGAAGTCATTTATTCACCAAAAATACTTGAATTTCAGTTGTTACAGGTATTAACCCAGATGTCTCAACTATTACATGAATCATAGGTTGACATGGTTATGATCCATCAAATTCAAATATTCCACTTTGAGGCTTTTCCTTGATGTCAGAAGATGGTAAAATACCCATCTGATCATCCTCAAGATGTTTGCTACCTCATGGTCAATAATCTTAGTCAAACCCATGCCAAATTAACAGAGGCAATTTTGTTGGGTCATTTGCGAGCATATAATGGTGAATCTCAAAATCCAAAACATGAGTTTTGTCCAGAACGTGCCCATTTAGGTGAGACATAGGAAGACTTCCCAGAAAAGGCATGTTGAGAGAGATACACACATATTTCTAATATGGTTTCTTCTAGATTTCCCGTAATGATCGATTATCAAATCATATGCCAAGTGGTGTGCCCAACCAACAAGGACAACAAATCAAGCTAATTTTGGATAGGAAAATTATATGTAATTGGATCATGAGTTATCTCCTTAACTCAGATTTGCTAAAATTGAAATCATTGTTATCTTGTATGACTATTCATAGCTAACAGTTCTAAAATTGGGGAAATTAATTTAATTCACCCCATCACTCTTCTCGATATAAAAAAACTAAAGACAGAGGAGGAGAGGGATGGATTCAATTGTTGATTTACATTGATTGTTCAATACAATGGAGTTCTGAGTTAATTTGATGTGTCAAGTTTCTTAATCATTCTGAGTTTGTTTAACAACATATGTCAGGAGGCCCCCTTGGTATGTGTTGTATATTTCCTTTAGTATTCTTCTTTAGGATTTCTCTTTCCTCTAGATGTATATTTTAATTTGCTATAGATTCATATTGTTGTCACAATTTCCAGTAGGTTAAGAATTTTCCTTTAAAGCAATTTACAAGCAACAATCACTCTGAGTATGGTGAATAGTAATTGTTCCAGAAATAGATGTTAAAGATACTCAACATAATTGAACAATATTTCATTTACTATGCCATACAAACAATTACCACAAAATGTAATCAGGGTTGGATCATGTTCGTAATC
This sequence comes from Picea glauca, assembly GCA_000966675.3. Lineage (NCBI taxonomy): Eukaryota > Viridiplantae > Streptophyta > Pinopsida > Pinales > Pinaceae > Picea > Picea glauca. Next base: position 217,268 of record JZKD02S2233886.1, read on the forward strand.
TTTTATGTTTTGCGCATTTCTTCACTGCTTAGCTATTTTCACTCAATCTTTTTAACTCACAACTAGAAAAGTGCGGTTGCAAGTACGTACACTTTAAAAGTGATTTATTTACTTGTAATATGATTCCCTACCATTTGACGGTTATGTCTGAGCTACCTGACTGAGAGAACTAACTTTTTTTGTGAGTCTAGCAATTTAATTGTTTGGTTTTCAGTAGAAGTATATAGGTAATTTCAAAACCATTTATGCACATACTGTGTCTGGGTCTCATAAGTTTACCTACCCAGATTGATAATAAATGTTGAGGAATCTAGACCACTAGATCAACCCAATAGTCTAAATGCTACACTAACCCGTGTTCCAAGCAAGTTGAATTGAGAAGGAATCCTACTCCAACATAGCATGAGAATAAAAGGGGATTGTGTCCCTCATCCACCTTCAAAGACTTGTCAAGCCTACAATCACTCAAGCCACCAAATCTAGAATGATCAATTCGAATTGTTGACTCAAGGAAGGCAATCTAGGAAGGGATTTAATACCTAGAACATAGGCCCCTGATTATAGGGATCATGTATACATAAGCCCTTCAATCACAGATTGATTGAAGGGTCGATGCATAAAAAAATTTAGTATAAGTAGGAGCCAGGGGCCGCCCCTAGAAGTTATTCAATTTGTTGAAGCATTAAGCATTCCTAGATAATTCAAACTCCTTTGAGATGTATTGTTATTTTGAGCTAGTGTGATAATCTAGATTGTTCTCTTTCTGATTTGTTGTCCTTGGTAGTCTTATAGGTTCCTTGTAGAATTCTTCAGTAGGGCCCACTCAAGGATGAACAAGGAACGTTTATATTTTTGTCTCATTTCTTTGCTTTCAATCTTGCTTAAATTTCAAGTTATGCATAAATTTTGGTGTTTAGACTTTTATTTCTTGTAGTACATTTTTGTTTCTAGTAGCAATTTCCAACATATTTGATCCATAAAATGTCATGAATATTCCACTGGAATAGTTCATCACAATAGATCTCAAACTATTTTGAAATCTTATATTTTTGCACTTTATTTCCTTAGATCCCAGATTAGTTAATTATTAGCTTTGCCTAAATTTATGAAATAATTGAATTTCAAAAACGAAAGAAATGAGAAAAACAACACACTAGCCATCCACACACAAATAAAGACAATATATATCCTAGGAAACCCAATACGAGAGAAAAACTAGCTAGAAGGTGAGGCCTATGTTCTTCTCTCGTTTCTTCAGTGATGAAATGCAAGTACAAAGAAATAGACACTCATCATGGAGTTTCCTTTGACACTGTGGCTTGTATGGATGCTAAAAAATCTCTCCTCCTTTGTTATGCTCTCAAAATACCATTCTTAGATGCTCTGCTCAACTATGGAACAAATACAATGGTAAATAATGGAACTCCTTCTCCTCCTAGCGGTCGGGCATTTAACATAGCCCAATAATCATCTAGGGTTGGGGTTTTGACTTCCTCAACCCTTAATTAGTGATAAGGTTTGGACCTTCTAGAATCTTCTTGAAAGTCCACACATGGCTAGCCCCATATGTGTGAGTAATGGGGGATGACATGGCATCCACTTGTACCATGGTGGTCAAAAACATAGGTTAAATTGTTGGAGGCATAAATTTCACATGCAAGCTCTGATTGAGGTGTTTTACACGCATTTGGAAAGGTCTCGGAGTGTAGAACAACATTGAGGGTGTGCAAATAAGTTCCTAACATTGCAACCCCAAAAATGTTGTTTAATGCCTCAAAATGGCTGCAGAAGGTTCTAGACCTCAAATTTCCAAACTGGGACCTGCCACTAAAATGGCCTTGCAAGCCGATTCCTCCAATTTTTTCACCCAGAAAATACCAAGATAGATGAAAAATTATATGATGATCCAATCCAGATCATAAATCCCCATTTAGGGATGATTTGGTCCCCAAAAAAATTGTTAAATGAGGTGAGAAAATTTGTGCTCTACCTTCTCTTTGGAGTATCGTTTTTCCTTGCCTAGAAGTTGTCCTTTCAACCAATCTGCCAAAGGTCATGCTACCCATGTCTTGTAGTTATGGACCTCTTCTGCAAAATTGTTTCATTTTCCAGCTTTGCTTGAGCTTTTGGTGTTAAGTGTTAGAAAAAACAGGATCACGGAGCAATAAAATAAAACAAATGCAGAAATAAAACACAGAAGATACATAATACAATAGAGGCACAGGTATACGTGGTTCACCCAGTGTGGGCTACATCCACCAAAGAAATTTCCAGGTCCTTCCTTTATTATTATCCAGCAAATGAACGGATACAACCTACAGCACACCCACTGTAACTTCCTCTTCTTTCTCTCACAGTCTCCTCACTCAGAATAAAATATTCGCAATGATACATAGCCGCAACACATTTCCCTCATAAAAGAGGGTTGCCTTCTAGGGAAAAAAACCCTAACATAACTTCTACTGTCAGATCTGGGACCTTATAATGAACGGTCCAGATTTACTATCAAATTACAATATACATTTACAAGGCAATTTTTTCGTCGGGGGCTTCACTGTCGAAGCCCCACCGAGGGTCCGCTTTCCCCTAGACCTCGCAAGAAGGGATATCCCCCCCTGCACTTCCCCACATGGAGGAATGTACATTCTTTCGAGGTGTAAAATCTTCATGGGGTATAAACATGGCTGAAAACAAAGGCCTCTGAATCAGGAAGATAATCAAGCTCCACAACCAACAATCTCCCACTTGGTGACTAATCTCAAAAACTCCACTGTTGTTGTATTTGTTGGACTATGATCCTTCTTGGACCTAGAAAATTTCTCATCTTCACCTTCATGCTTCAAGACCAACTGAAACTGAGCAGGAACTCAGTTTCTCCCTGGTTACTCTCTTTGTTAACATGTCTCCAGGATTCTGGCTAGTGTGTATCTTTTCCAACTTCAAATATCCATCTTCCAAAATGTATCGTATGAAATGGTACCTCAGTTGTATATGCTTAGTCTTCGAATGGAAGGCTGAGTTCTTTGCAAGATGAATGGCACTCTCATTGTCACAGTACAACTTGTTATTCTCTTGCTTCTTTCTCAATTCCTCCATAAATATCTGTAACCAAATCATCACTTTACTAGCCTCTGTAGCAGCAACATACTTTGGCTCTGTTGTTGAAAGTGCAACAACCTTTTACATTTTCAAAATCCAACTTATTATTGTTCCACCTATAGTAAAAACATACCTTGTGGTGCTCCTCCTCCTATCTTTATCACTTGCCATATCTGAATCAACATATCCCTATAGAACAATGTCTAAGCCTCCAAAACATAATGCATGAGTAATAGTACCTCTCAATTACCTGAGAATCCACTTTACTGCCTCCCAATGTTCTTTACCTAGATTGTTCATATACCTGCTCACAACTCCTATTGCATGTGCAATATCTGGTCTTGTGCAAACCATCACATACATCAAGCTGCCAATCGTTGATGAATAAGGGACCCTAGACATGTATTCTATCTCCTCCTGTGTCTTGGGACACATTTCCTTAGTAAATTTGAAATGGTTGCCCAAAGGTGTAATAACTGGTTTTGCATTATGCATTCTAAACCTCTCAAACACCTTCTCTATGTACTCACCCTTAGACAATGTTAATTTGCATTTTTTATTGTCTCTTGTTATTCTCATACCAAGAATTTTCTTTGCGGCACCCAAATCCTTCATCTCAAATGAATTAGCTAATTTTTTCTTGAGCACATTTATATCCTGCATATTAGACCCTGCAACAAGTATGTCATCTACATACAATAGCAATATAGTATAGCTTCCATTTTCTAGCTTTTTAAAATAAACACAATGATCAGAATGACATCTACTATAACCTTGTTATGTCATAAACCTGTCAAACTTCAAATACCACTGCCTTAGAGCTTGCTTTAGGCCATACAAGCTCTTCTTCAACCTGCATACCAAATTTTCCTTCCCTTTGACCTCATTCCCCTATGGTTGCTGCATATAAATTTCTTCCTCCAAATCCCTAGTGGAGAAAAGTAGTTTTTACATCTAATTGTTCAAGATGTAAATATTCCACTGCCACAAGACTTAAAATAGTCCTAATTTAAGTCATTTTAACAATAGGAGAAAATATTTCATCAAAATCTATACCTTTATTTTGTGCAAACCCCTTTACAACAAGTCTAGTCTTGTACCGTTTTTTTCCTCCTTCTTCTTCCTTCAACTTGTAAACCCATTTATTATGCAATGCTCTTTTTCCTATAGGCAACTGAACCAAATCCAAAGTCTGGTTATTTATTAGGGAATCCATTTCCTCTTTCATTCTTTGCTCCCACTTATTTTTAGTGTCTACCTACATTTCCTCTTCATAACATTCTGGTTCACCAGAATCAATCAACAATGAAGGAGAGTATCGTTCAGGGGGTCTACTTAACCTGGTAGATCTTCTAACAACACTTGCAGGAGTTTGAGGTACCTGTTGCTCCTATTGTTGTACATTTTGATTTTCTGGTATCTTTAGAATTTCTTTTTCAGTGATCTCATCAAACACTGTGTATTCTAGTTTTTCTTTTTCTTGTATCTTTCCCTGCAACTGATCTTTGTACATGACCTTCTCATTGAATATGACATCTCTACTCCTAATGATTTTGTGATTTTCATAATCCCATAAGCAATAACCAAAATCATTAACACCGTATTCAATAATTGTACACTTCTTGGATTTTGCCTCAAGCTTTTTTCTATTTTCTTTATAAATATGGACAAATGCTTCACAACCGAAAGTATTCAAAAAAAATAGTTTACCTTTTTACCTGTCCATGCCTCCTCTGGAATTCCACCATCCAAAGAGCTTGAAGGTCCTATGTTTATTAAGTAAACAAAAGTATCTATATCATCTGCCCAGAACTGTAAGGGTAAACCAGCATGCAATCTCATACTCCTTGCACGCTCCATGATTGTCCTGTTCATCCTTTCTGACACACCATTTTCTTGTGGTGTTCATCGAACTTTCTTCTCTCTGCGAATCCCATGGTATGAACAGTAATCATCAAAATCCTTGCTGCAATATTCACCTCCATTGTTTGATCTGAGACACTTCAACCTTTTTCATGTCTCATTCTCAACCAAAGCTTTCCATTTCTTAAAAGTATCAAAAACATCAATTTTTTGTC
>JZKD02S2233886.1:231552-280208 GCA_000966675.3 Picea glauca
AAGAAGTCGGCCAGAAGAAATAATAATATACTGAACAGACAGATACCCAGAATAAGAAGTTAGCCCAGGCAGTTAGCCAGGAATACTATAAATACAGGGTGTCAGTCTCTCATTTGTCACAGTCTTAGAATTGCAGAGCAGTAACTGGTGCGCACTGCAATGCCCAGTCTTGTGTGCAGGTTTGAGGAGAGATGTCATTGCAGTTGTTGCAGCTATTAGTTACGTTTTGGCTTGGACTATCTCTTGGCTAGGGTTTGGACTATCTGATCAGCTCTTGTTGATAAGCTATCCTTGGGGAAAGGCGTGCTACCCTTTGTTTGGCTATCTAGCCTAGGGTTTTCTTCCGGAGTGATTCTCTGTCAAGGTTAAGGTGCTCGGAGGGTGGCTTCGTCCTATGGTTGGGTGACAATAGTGATATTGTTAATGGTAAAACAAGCACATCCATTATATTCTAACAAGTTATGGGCCCACACCTCCTTCATTCAGTCTAAAATGCTAGAAGGAAACATAGCTATGAGGATACTAAGCTCGTTGAAGAACTGTCACTAGGGTTTCTAGCAGGAGCAGTCACCATAGCACTGTCGCTAGGGTTACTAGCAGGTGCAGTTGCAGAAACCCTAATCCTCTCATTGAGGCACCTTAAGTGAAGGGATTGACCTAATTTTCGGATAGATCAGTGCACCCTACCCCAGTGTATCTCCTGGTACTCTCAAAAGCCAAGACGTGAAGTTTGAGTTTTTGGTCAAATCTAGGGTTGACCAAGTCAAAGCAGCCATGACTTACTCTATGAAGTCAAAGAACAAGTTATATGGAGCTTCTAACTTCAGAGCGTGGAAGACAAGGATTGATCTCATCCTTGCCAAGAATAAAGTACTAGATATCGTGAAAGGAAAGATTGTGAAACCAGAGTTTGAAGAAGGGAAAGAGAAGGAATCGCAGAACGTTGCATCTATGGAGAAGTTCAAAGACGGTGGCATCAATGCCATGAGTATCATAGTAGATTCTATAAAATACCACTTGATACCCTACATCTCCCACCTTGACTCATCGAAGAAGATGTACGATGCTCTAACAAACCTCTTCTTAGTCATAAACATTGGACAAATAATGAGTCTGAAGAATGAGTTATGTGACATGAAGATGAATGATGATGATAGCATAACATCATACTTTGTGAGGATCTTCCAGTTAAGAGATCAAATACAAGCTATTGAAGAGATCAACTCATAGAAGGAATTGTTAAACATAGTACTCAATGGTCTTCCCAAGATGTGGGATGCATTTGCCGCAAGCATGAACACAAGGAAGGAGTATCCGACATTTGAAGAACTTTGGAATTGTTGTGCTCAAGAAGAATCCAGGATCAGTGCAAAAGAGAAACCCCAAAAGAAGTATGATGATCAAGCCTTCACAACAAGATTAAAGAATTTCAGGAACAAAAGGAAGTTTGGCTCAAGGAGGAAGCCAAATCAAGAGAAATATGTTTCAGAAGTACAATGCTTCAACTATCGAAAGTATGGTCGCTACAAGAATCATTGTCACGAGCTAAAGAAAAGGAAGGGGACACACGAAGAATCAGTTGTTGAAGAAAAGGAACCTACAAAGAAGACCAAGTAGGATGGAAGAGACTTCTTCTTCTGAAGGTAACAATATTCCTCTTGGTTCTTGTACATATCTTGTTCACATCGTCTCTGTACATATCTTGTATATCTATCTCCTAGAAGATAAAGTGTTCCAAGGAGAACTAATCATATGGAAGCTATTACAAGATAAGTCGTAATCAGAATCAATCATGAAGAGACTTAGAAGAAGCAAAGACAAAAAGAAGTCAGCAATCAAGAGGAGATTGGAGAAAGATTTATGACGTTTTGCAGAAGACAATAAGATGGAAGCGTGGACTTTGTTAGACGGAGGGAGCTGATTATATGCACTCATACATGAAGCAAGGATTAGGAGGGAGCTAATCCATTGAAGATGATGAAGTATATATATCCATGGTAGTAGCCATAAAAGACGATATGTGTTCAGTTCAAACTCATCTTGTTCACATCGTCTCTGTACATATCTTGTATATCTATCTCCTGGAAGATAAAGTGTTCCAAGGAGAACTAATCATATGGAAGCTATTACAAGATAAGTCATAATCAGAATCAATCATGAAGAGACTTATAAGAAGCAAAGACAGAAAGAAGTCAGCAATCAAGAGGAGATTGGAGAAAGATTTATGACGTTTTGCAGAAGACAATAAGACGGAAGCGTGGACTTTGTTAGACGGAGGGAGCTGATTATATGCACTCATACATGAAGCAAGGATTAGGAGGGAGCTAATCCATTGAAGATGATGAAGTATATATATCCATGGTAGCAACCATAAAAGACGGTATGTGTTCAGTTCAAACTCAGAAGAAGTCTTCTTCGAAGAGAAGCCTTGAAGTATTCCTGGTTTTCCATCCACATCTATGATCCTATGATGAAAGAAAGAAGTGGAATATTTAGGGCATGGAATCTATAAGAAACTCCATGGACCCAAGAAGCTAAAAGAAAAACATGAAGATCCCAAGAAAGAAAGAGAAGCCAGAACAACCAGTCATTGTATCAAGAATCACAAGATTACCAACTCACTAAAAGTAATCAAGCAGAGGAACTGAAAGTCGTGATAAAGAACAATGTGTGGAATACTTATGAATGAAAACATTGCGAGATCTAGAACTAGAGGTTCTCCCAGATGGAGGGAGAAGACTATGATGATTACTTGTTCCAGTAAACTAGACATATATGAGTCATTATATCATCTGCAACATCCATGAGTTGGAGTTCTACATCAGATAAATGCAAAGACTATTCTCTAGAGCAATTGAACAAAGAGCATATGAAGAGAAACCTAAAGACTTTGAGGCATACCAGAAAGAGACCCTCTGTACGCAGATGGAAAAAGATAACTTGGTGGAGAACCTCCAGTGCACATCAAAAGCGTGGTGAAGATTTTCTCATGATAACAAAAGAAGTGCCACAGGGATATGTTCTAGTTTTCCAACAAAGATATACTCTATTGATCAAAGCTACAAAGAAAAACCAGTGTTCTAGACCGAAGTACATTTGAAATCAAGCATTACATTATCCATGAATGAAGTCTAGAAAGGAGAAAGTGGTTCTCCGAAACATATCTCCACAGATGAGCTGATAAGCATACATTTTGGTAAGAGTTTGTGTACTCAAGCTGGAGCTCGTGGAGACTACTTCCTTATTGAAAAAGGAAGAGATGACTCCCAAGTTGGGAGGGAGCACTGGAAATATTATTAAAGACATTTATTTTTTTTCGAGATTGAAAAATAGCCCAGTTGGGTAGATTCTTTCATGTTCAAAAAGTGGATTGAGATTTCTGACGGAAAGCTATTTCCCATTGTGGTTAACATGGTAAATGGTCTAGATTGTTGATGTATCATAGACAACGACTTCCCACTGTGGTTAACATGGGGAGTGGTCTAGGGCAGTCTCTCTTCTTGAGGGTTACTCAAGAAGACTGGCTCGCCTCGCCGGAAAACAATTTCTCATTGTGGTTAACATGAGGAATGGTCTGTTTTGGAGGTTGATACAGGACAGTCTTTTCCTCTTGTGGTTAACAGAGGAACTAGTCTGGATATTCATTCCTTAGGGTTTATACATTCTCTCCAGGGTTCACTTTGATTAGTGTAGGAGGAACGACCCATGTTGGGGAATGGTCCAGGCTCAACAATCAGGGACAAGCATTCCTTAGGGTTTATACATTCTCTCCAGGGTGCACTTTGATTAGTGTAGGAAGAATGGGCCAAGGTGGGGAATGGTCTAGGTTCAGAAGACATGACAATTATTCTTCCTTGCTTGAGAAGAACAGTCCATATATTTCATTGTTCTACTCTGAGGGCATATATTCTTTCAGATCTCACAGATGTGAGTGAAAGATTGGCCCAGATGATTCAATTTATATCATAACATTGTTTATGTGCAGGTTGATATCAGATGATTGTTATGAAGATTGTATGATAGTAGATGTATACTACTGTGGTGGATGTGTTCCATTGTTCGTGACTATACGTTATTGATCAAGTACTTGTTTTCTACTTGGTGTGGTAGTGTACCACTGGATTGTAGTTATGTACTATTATGGATAGACACAGTTGTGTTCTATTTTGTTCTGATTGCCTTGAAGACTGTCAACCAGTTTGGCAAATGATTATCAGCCAGATGGATGATTAAAGGACAGAGATTTCCTAGACGGAAAATGGTTCAGAACATCTACTCTTCTAGGACGTATGTCCAGATTAGAAGAATGGCTCTTGTATCACTCTGTGGTGTGAGTGACTTATTCAGCATCATGTTTGATTACTCAGATGGAGTATGGTTTCGAAAGATGATGCAGTTGATGACATTGATGGTGATGATGGTGCTCATGATCTAGTCTATACAACTATGTTGTTGCTACCGGGTGAATGGTATGTTTGTGCTCAAGACCATTACCTATAATACATCCCTAGCTAGGAGGGAGTGTTGATATTATGGTAGTTGCGGGAGGTATTTACCTACACGTGTAAACCTGACGAGAATAGAATACTCTGGGAAGCAAGATAAACCCTAATGAGTTGGCTAATAACCCTAGAAGATTTGTCGGCTCAAGAAGATAATTTGTATTAGGTTATTAGCCTCCAAGAGAAGAAGTCGGCCAAAAGAAATAATAATATACTAAACAGATAGATACCCAGAATAAGAAGTCGGCCCAGGCAGTTAGCCAGGAATACTATAAATACAGGGCACCAGTCTCTCATTTGTCACAGTCTTAGAATTGCAGAGCAACAACTGGTGCGCACTACAGTGCCTAGTCTTGTGCATAGGTTTGAGGAGAGATTCCATTAGAGTTGTTGCAGCTAGCAATTACATTTTGGCTTGGACTATCTCTTGGCTAGGGTTTGGACTATCTGATCAGCTCTTGTTGATACACTATCCTTGGGGAAAGGTGCGCTACCCTTTGTTTGGCTATCTAGCCTAGGATTTTCTTCCGGAGTGTTTCTCTGTCAAGGTTAAGGTGCACGGAGGGTGGCTTCGGCCTATGGTTGGGTGACAATAGTGATATTGTCAATGGTAAAACGAGCACATCCATTATATTCTAACACCCTCACCCCTCCTTGATGTCCATAAACAATATCCACGGGTGAAGGTGGAAAATATCCAAAGAATGTTTTAAAATGGGACTTACCAATAGAATTATGGACTGCTCTATTATAACAGTGTTGAATGTAGATCAATTTTTCATCCTAGGTCTTTAGATGCTTCTTCTTGTAACCTCTCAAAAGTTGTACCAATGGCATGCTGACTACTTATGTCTGCCCATATGTTTGTGGATGGAATGTTGTAGATCTGTTCAACTTCTTGCCCATCTTATCCCAAAGTGTAGTGCAAAAGGCACTAGGAAATTGAGTATTCATGTTTGAGATGATGCTCCTTGGTATCCCAAAGTGCACCCAAACCTGTTCAAAGAACTTGTTTGTTGTTTCTTTTCCTCTGATTGACTTTTTACAAGGAATCAAAATAGACATTGTGGTGAACCTATCAACTACCACAAACATATAATCATGTCCCTTCCTAGTTGTTAGCAAACCACCCACAAAATCCATGAAAATGCTTGCCCAAGGTCGAGTGGGTATAAGTAAGGGATGGTACATACCTTACTTTCTATTATTGGGCTTGTTGGTACAAAAAATTGTGCATTCTCTAATATATTGTGCCACATCTTCATGCATTCTAGGGCAGTACACATACCTTTGTAAGTTAGCAATCATCTTCCCAACACCAAATGTCCTGCAATCTTGGGGGTGTGAGCCTCTCTGATAAGCTACAATATTTCACCTTTAGGAACACAGAGCTTGTCTAGCTTGTGGAGCAACCCATTTTGGAGATGATAATCAGTCTTTTCATCACCTTCTTCTACATGAATTTGGCCCTATAGTTGATGAAACACCTCCTTGAAGTCCTCATCTTTTGTGTATGCCTCTTTATATTCATCATGGGTAAAAGGTTCCATGTGCATAAGAGTTCACAAAGTTGTAATCTTGGATGTGGTTGGCCTTGAAATCATGTCTTCCAACTTATTAGTGCTACCCTTCTTATAGTTGATGACTAGATGAAATTGATGCAAAAACCCCATCCACGTGTAATGTATGGCTTGTTGAAGCTTATTCTAGGCCTACAAATACTGCAATGGCTAATGATTTGTGTGGATAATGGTTTCCTTACAAATTAGATAGTGCTTCCACTTCTTCACAACTTGAATTAGGGCATAGAGTTCCTTATCATATGTAGGGTAGTTCAAAACTCTCGCATGAAACATCTTGGAATGATAGCATATTGGCTTACCTCCTTACATGAAAATTGCTCTCATAACATTCCCACTTGCATCTATCTCCACTTTGAAGGGCTTCTGCAAGTTAAGAAATGTGAGAACTGATGCTTGACTGGTCTTTCATTTTAGCTTGTAAAAATATTTATGTTGATTCTTTCCCCACTGGAAACTCTTACTGCTAGTTTTTATGGTGTGGAGTGGTGCAACTACCACTAAAAAAGATGCTATGAAATTCCGTAGGTATTGTGCTACCCCAACAAAGCTCCTAACTTTAATGGAATTAGTAGGAATTGGCCATTTTATGATGGCCTCCATCTTTGCATAATCTATCTTGAGCTCCCCTCCACCGATCACATACCCCAAATAAACCAATGAATATTGAGAAAACTCACATTTCTTGAGGTTAGCCAGTAGCTGGCGCTTTTTTAGAGTCTCTAACACCTACATGAGATGTGAGAAGTTCACCTCCCAGGTAGAGATACAAAGCAATATATCATCCAAATATGGGCACAATACATCATTCATCAATCTCATAAATGTAGTTGGTGCATCACATAAACCAAATGACATGACCAACCATTGATACAAACCTTTCCTTGTCTTGAAGGTGGTCTTCCAAGTGTCTTCTTCTTTGACACGTACCTAGTGTTATCCTGATTTGAGATCCAACTTGGTGAATACTTGGCATGATTCAACTGGTAATCTTGTTCAAATCTTTATAGTCAATACACATTTGCCAAGTCCCATCCTTCTTGGGTATGATGATGATAGGTGACCCACGAGGTAAGGTGCCTAGTCGAGTTACTCCCTGCTATAGTAGCTGCTACAACTATTTCTTCACTTCATCTGTCTATACAACCCAATATTTGGTAATGGGGATTCAGGAAAAACCTATATCTCGTGATCCACTTCCCTCTTAGGTGGTAGCCCTTTAGGATCATGGAACACTCCTCTATATGCCTACAACAACTCCTCCAACTATAGTTTCTATTTTTTAGTACATCCCTCCAAAGATTCCTTTACTCTTAGTGATTCATCACCCGAATGATTCTCTCGTAAGAAAATCAAAACATACTTCTTACTTGAACTAATCAAATTTTTGGCTTGGTTGGCACTTACCAGTGAAATCTTTGATTTACCTTTATGTGAATTGATGATGAAATACTTCTGATCCTTGATCAGGCGATACTGGTTTTCTCTCCACATGAATATCACATCTGTCACATACATGTAGGGGCTTCCAAACACTACACCACACATGTCAAGAGGTACTACATCTAACTCCACTTCATCAATAAAATATGCACTTACACCAAATTTGATCTTACACTATTTCATGACCTTGATCTCTACATCCTTGTTTACACGCCCCAATGGATATGGGTGAGGATGGTCATGAACCTCCAACCCAATCTTATTGACTAGATCGTTTGCTATGAGATTGGCATGTGAATAAGAATCGAATAGAGCATCTACCTTGGTCTTATTGACTTGAATCTTGATATGGAAGTTTTTTCACATCTCCTTCTCTTCCTTATGATGAAGGACACTCAGATTCACCTCTGTTTGCACTGAAGTGCAGACAATATTCTCATCCACATCTAAGCTGCTCTCTACCTGATTGATTGAATCTGTGGCTAGAAGGTTCTTCTTCTTGGCATCCTTCATATGGTTTTAAGGGTTCAGCTCTAGATGTAGTTTCCAACACTTTTCTTTAGTCTGGCCATCAATATTGCAATGGTTATAGTGGTTACCTATATCCTTGCAATGATGTGCATTGGATTTCGTCTTCTTGTCATTCCCTTTCCACTTCTTCTTTACCTCCTTGGAATCATCTTAGTGCTCTTTATGTTTTCAACCAATTGGTTTTCCTTTCTTATGGCCTATATGTTCCAGACACCATGCTTGCACACAAGCCTCATCAACTGTCTTGGGATTGAATAGCATCACTTGCTTTCACAAATGATTGTGTAGACCACCTAGATACTTGAGGAGTACATTTGGGTTCTTGGGAGAGATACCCAGCATGATATCCATCTTTCTAAATTCGGTGGTGTGATCCACCACACTCTACCCTTGCCTTTGCCTGAAGTAATGCAAATGGATCCATTGGTCCTCTACATACCCAATGGGGTAGAATTGGGACTTAATGATGATTTTGAAATCCTCCTACTTAGTTATTGGCAAATCACCCTCCATCTTAAGTGTGTCTGTGTGGCTTCCCACCAGGTTAATGCATGGACTTCTAATTTCAGTCGGACAAACAAAATATTCTGTTCTTCATCTATGTTGTGAACATTCAAACAGACCTCTAACTGATGCAACCGATTATTCAACTTTAATGCATTGATCTCACCTTGGTATGGCCTTATATCCACTTTCTCTTCCATTTTAAATAAGGACTATGAAGGGGTGATGGCACTGGAACTTGGATGTTCTTTCTCGAGATCTTTCCTCGACTCCTTTTCTAGGTCTTCATTTTCTCCCGATATCCCCTCTAATCTTTTCTTTGAGTTAGAGCCTCTACTCTCCTCAAATGGTATGAGCTTTCTTGCTAGATCCACTATGAGGAGGGCCATATTGTGAGAGATATCAATGATTTTCTCTTCCATCCTCACAAATCTCTCTTCGGATGGATCTCTAGGGTTGTTGTGAACATACTCATTCACCAAGGCTAGGGTTCTACGACTTTCTTCTTAAGACAATTCATGGATCTTGCAACTTTCCATGAATACCCCAAAGAAAACTACTCTGATACCAATATGATCTGTAAATTGCCATGGATATTCCATTGGAACAATTCGTCACAACGGATCTTAAACTATTACGAAATATTAGATTTTTGTAGTTTATTTCCTTAAATCCTATATTTGTTAATTACTAGCTTTGCTTGAACTTATGAAATAACTAAATTTTAAAAATGAAATAAATGAGCAAAATAACACACCATCCACACACAAATGAAGATAAGATATATCCCAGGAAACCAAAGATGAGAGAAAACCCATATAGAAGGTGAGGACTATGCTTTGCTCTCTTTTCTTCAATGATGAAATGTAAGTACAAAGAAAGAGACACTCACGGTGGAGTTGCCTTTAACATTGTGGCTGTATGGTTGCTACATAATCTCTTCTCTTCTGTTATGCTCTCAAAATACCACTCCTAGATGCTCTGCTCAACTATGGAACAAATGCAATGCTAAATAATGGAACCCCTTCTCCTCCTAGCAGCCAAGTATTTAACATAGCCCGATAGTTATCTAGGGTTAGAGTTTTGACTTCCTCAACCCTCAATTAGTGATAAGGTTTGGACCTTCTAGAATCTTCTTGAAAGTACACATGTGGCTAGCCCCATATGTGTGAGTAATGGGGGCTGACGTGGCATCTACTCATACCATGGTGGTCAACAACGTAGGTCAACTTGCATGAGGCATAACTTTCACATATGAGCTCTGATTGAGGTGTTTTATGCATTGTTGGAAAGGTCTCGGAGTGTAGAACACCATCAAGGGTGTGCGCACAGGTTTCGAACACTATAACCCCCAAGCATGTTTTTAATGCCTCAAAATGGATCTAGAAGGTTCTAGATTCTATTTTTCCAAACTGGGACCTGCCACTAAAATGGCCCTGCAAGCCAATTCCTCCAATTTTTTCCACCCATAAAGTACCAAGATAAATGAAAAATTATATGATGATCCAATCATGATCAATATTGTTGCAAGTAGTTTCTTGGAATTTTGTCATTGTTAAGAAGGCTATGTTAACCTTTGATTGCTTCAACCCTGTAGCAAGTTACTTCAAAAGGGATTGGCTTTGTCTTATCGTGCTTTAGTTCAGTTTTGCAATAGATTAGTTTGTTGTAAGGTTTGTTATGTTTTCAATAGATGAACTTAGATAGATTAAATTTTATTTTCAACAAGTTTATTTCTATAATCTGGATCAATAACTTAAACTTGGCTCACTTGGATTTACAACCTTTTTCATCCTAGCTTTCCTTGTTGTCAAGAAAAGCATGATTAGTCCCTTAGTTACATGGTCTTTTTAATTTTGTTTTCTGACTTTATTTCAGTTAAATTGTATCTTTTCTTTAAGTAGTGTTGAATGATCTTGAATTGCTTATTAGTCATTTTCCTTGTTGAAGTAACCCCTACAGTCCTAGGATGAACATGGTTCCCTTTCTTAGATAGGTGCATGTATGAAGTTTGCACATATAGTGCAAAGTACCTCTCAAGTTTGTATGAGCCCCATGTTGATATTTAAAGTAGGTAGTTAAGGAAGTCAAACATTATTGTTTCATTTCTTTGGGCCATCAAATATTAAATTTTTAATATTAATCTTGTAATTTTATATTTAATAATTATTTTTAACTTATTATGAAAAATATGAAAGAGATGTGTATTTCCATGCTTAACATGGAGTTGACATATAGTTTTTTTTTAAATATTAATAACAAAAAAATTATTTCAATATCTATTTAATAAAAAACAAAAATAAGTTATATCAAAATAATACTAAAATGTGTATGTGTGTGTGTGTGTGTTCCAAGGAAAAAAA
Source organism: Picea glauca (assembly GCA_000966675.3). Classification (NCBI taxonomy): domain Eukaryota; kingdom Viridiplantae; phylum Streptophyta; class Pinopsida; order Pinales; family Pinaceae; genus Picea; species Picea glauca. The sequence goes on from JZKD02S2233886.1 coordinate 242,476, forward strand.
ACTGTGTTTTTATTAAGATAAACAAAAATACATCATCAAATGCCTACAACATTCAATAGTGCTATTAAGCCCTTGTCTATACATTCTTATGTCCACGAGTCCTTCAACAGCATTTTTTTTTATAGATTATATCAAGAATGTTAAATCATTACTTTCTCTTCAAGAAAACAAAAACCGATAGTCAGAGCTTTACACCATCCATTCAAACTGTAGTCCTAAAAAAGACCATTGTTTTCACAATAAAAATGTGAAAAAGAGACTGAAATATCTTAAAAGTTGGATCCAAGGGTCATGGTTGTATTCAACTAAGTGTCTATTTTGAGTTATGGAGATGATCCACATTCCTTGTTCCAACCCAACTCCAACTTTTGAGAACCCATCTACAAGTTTGTTTCTGTCCTTGTAGATATGAGACATAGATGTATATGAGAAATATGTGAGTAGATTAAGAACTTCATCATACAAAGTTTGTAAGGTAAGATTCCTTAGAGAAGTTTCTTTGTGCATCCATTGAATAATTGGCATCGAGTCACCAAATATTTGTAGTTGAGTTACATCAAACTCTTGTGCTAGCTTCAACACTAGTTTTAGAGCCATCATTTCACATAAATTATTAGTTTTTTTTACCAATTCTAGCTTTAAAGGAAAAACTATGATCGGAAGATAAGTCTAGAATTCCTCCTAAGCCTCCCCTAGGAGGGTTCCCTTGTGATGCACCGTCAAAAAATGCCCAAGGGATGTCCTTGTTTATTACCTCTTCAAAATGAGAATGAGAGATTGATTTTTCCTACAACTGTGGATAGACATTTAAGATATTTATAGCCTGGACGATAAATTTGAGGGGTAATGTTTCTTTGTCTTCAAACAAATATAGGTTTTTGGCAAGCCATACTCCCTAGGGTATGTTGGGTGGTTGCGCTCTAAGCTTGAGTGTCTCCTTTTTGGAACACTAGGTTTTGAAAGCATCATCAATGCTTTCACCTTCCCAAATATTCCTTATCCCTACCATCCTTTCTACCTTTTTCCATTCCTCCTTGGTAAATGGACATTCCAAGATGATATGGTATATAGTTTCTTCTACTAAATTACATTGACCGCACCATCCAAGCCTAAAGAAATTGATTTTCTAGTGGACCTCCCTTGTGGGTACCTTATTGTAGAGAATTAGCCACATGAATATTTTGTTTTTTGTAGGGCATTAATTAATTTCCAAATTGTTTTCCACCACCAGTAATGATGACCTTCTCTTTCTTCCTCTATCAGGGCTTTGTATCCTAATATGAGGACATAGTCACCAGTAGGATTTGATGACCAAATCAATTGGTTCTCCTCATCTTTGAGTTTGACATTGCAATCTTTCAACATGTATGTGTACCTATTCCATACTTCTACATAATATTCCCCCAATCCTAACTCTTTCGAAGATAGCCATTGTTGGTGCCAAGTTGTATTCGTTCCCCAATTTGTAACATGCCTAAGCTTATCATACCATTTATTTCTTGATTCATGTATCATTTCAAAAGGTAATCTATCTACCTGATGTTGGGCCCGGGAGTTTACCAAATCCCTTGCTCCTGTGGCAAATATTACATAGGACAAACTGGTAGATCCTTCAAATCCCGTCTTAAAGAACACATAGCTGATATGACCCACAATAGAATCTCCAAATCTACTATCTTCGAACACTCCTCCAAATCCAAGCACCTCATTTGCTTAAACCAAACTAAAATCTTAGCCTCATCCCCTTTCTATTCCACTTGGCTCATTCAAGAAGCTCTTGAAATAAAAAAAACATCCTAATAATTTTAATCGCGAAGATGGATACAAACTTAACCAATCTTGGAAACCCACCATGCACCACCTCGACCTTTAGGCTTCCCGTATGAAGCCTCTTTCCCCACACTTTCTCCATTCGCCCCCTTCCCTGTCTTTTTCCTCCCTTGTTGTTGTTTCCAAGCATTCTCTTGATCCTACCATTTTTTCTCTTCCCGGGATTACTTTCTTGTTTCTCTTCAGTTTCTCGAGCTTTTTTCAAATTAGTCAATCTATGTCTTTTCTGATTTCTTTATTATATTATTTATAGTTAGATATTAGCTTACTATTTTTATCAATTTCGAATCTTTCCCATCTCCATTATTTTCGTCATTACATTTTCCTCTACATTGTCACTAATCTATTATATTACTTTAATATATTATATTATCATATAATAATATTATCATTAATTTCTCTCAATACCATTAAGACTTTAATCCATCAACCTTTTCCACTCATCCCTTCCCATCACTAAATCATTATCTTTGATATTACGATTAATCATCTCCAACCTTTTTCTTAATGGTTAATTTGATCCTTTTATTTTGTATTTTTCTCCACTAATTAATTTTTCCCCTTAAATTTTGACTCGTCTAATTAATTCTTTTTAATCTCAACAACTAGTTTGACTCTATTGATCATTGCTTTACCCATTTCCTTCTCAACGATCACCTTCCTATCCACGTCTTTATATACACAACCTTGGCACTCGTTTCCCACATATATGAGCTTTTTGTTGCCCCTGATGATGGGTGGAGTGTCCACTCGAAACGTTGGACGTTTCGAAAACCAGGTACACAATTTTTATCTAGAAGCATATTCTACACAAGGTAATCTATGCATGCCTTTGCTTCCTACCCATGGGTCAAGGCCGATTTGAACTTTATCTCCTTTCATAATTTTCCACATCATCTAATTGCCAACCAAATGGAATGCATAGGTAATTGCTTTACATATAATTGAGGTGTTGTTTGATTATTTGAGTGGATTTCTAATCTAGTCCTCCATAGTATCAAGGGCTATATACTTTTCTACTAGAACTTGAACCCACAAACATGTTCCTTGAATTAGCCTCCACACATTTTTTGCAGCCAAGGTTTTTGAAAAAAGAAAGGGTTTTTTAAGCCCCCATCTTCCATTAGCTTTTGGTAAAGCCATCTTTTGCCAATATTCTAATACTAATCCTTTCTTCTTTTGGTCTTTAGACCAAATGAATTTGTAACAAAGTCTCCAAATGGTTTCCAATACTTCTTTGGCGAGCCAAGCAAGTGATATCCAATAAATTGGGATCGCTTCCATAACTTCTTTTACTAACACCAAATGACCTCCTTTGGATAGCCACATGTTGCACCAAGTGTTTAATTTCTTTTCCACTTTAGCTAGATTAGGCACTGCCAATCACATTTTTTTTATATTGGTTTGGATTAAAGAAGAAACCCAGATACTTCAGGCCCAATTCTAATTTTCTCATCTAAAAAGGGAATAGATCAGCTCAATGATTATTTTCCTACTTATATATCCCACATAAAGATATCATGGATTTGTCCATATTCAATACCATTCTAGTAGACTTACAAAATAAATCCATGATGCCTTTGAACTTCTCGATGACCCTTCTGGTTCCTTCACAAAAAAATCAGGATGCCATCTACAAAAAGTAGATGTGTGATGTTGCACGATGCTCTAATAGATACCCATTTGAGACTACCATTCCCTCCTACTTCTTTAATCAGCCTACTTAAACCTTAAACTATTAAGAGAAATAGAAGAGGGGCTAGAGGGCACCCATGTTTGAGGCCTCTCCTGGAACAAAAGAAAGGGGACGTTTCTCCATTTATTATCACAACAAAATATGCTGAAGATATGCAAGTAATAATTCATACAATGAACTAATGAAAGAAACCCAAATGAATTAGCATAAGTCTAATGTAAAGCCAACTTACCCTATCATAAGCTTTGGACAGGTCCACTTTCATCACCATTAATATTTGGTTCCTCACTTTAATTGAGCAAAGGATTTCTTGAGTTATCCCCATTGCCTCATGGATCTACATTCTCTCCAAAAACTCAAATTGTTCTCCTAGATTTGATTTGATAAAACACTTTTTAACCTTATCGATATAACCTTTCAAAAGATTTTATAAATGTAGCTGCATAAGAAGATAGTCTTGAATTTCTCAAAAGTTGTTGAATTTTCTTCTTTGGGGATCAATGTTAGGAAGGTTGTATTGTAGGCCCCCAACATTTTTCCGTTAGTTCTTGTAGTCTCCACAACTCTTCTTAAATCTTCCTCTACAAATTCATAACAACCTAAGAAGAATTCCATAGGGAGACCATTACGCCTAAGACTTTTTTCCATTTGAAAACTCTAAAAGATTTGGAGCAATTCTTCTTTCCCAACTTTCTTAATTAAGGTTTGGTTATCTTCTTGATTGAAAAATCTAGGGAAGGAGTTTGACAACCTAATAACCTCTGCTATTGTAGCTCGAGTGTCCTCTTTGAATAGGGAGGAGAAGTGTCTTACTCCTTCATATGTCAGATCCTTGAAATTTGTTGCCCAATTACCATCTCCTTTATCAATTATCCATATATAATTAACATTCTTTCTACAATTTGCATAACTGTGAATTTTTTTTTATGTTCTTATCACCAACTTGTAGCCATAACACCCTGCTCTTGAGTCTCCACTCTTTTTCTTTTTCTAAAAGTATATACCTCTTTTTGTCTTCTAGAAGCTTTATTTATAGTTTTTGCTCCTCACTCATACACCCAAAACCTTCACTATTGTAGATTAAATCTAGGGTTTCCTCCACTTCTCTAAGAACCCCATCATCTCTCATATTTTTGTTTCTTTCCCATTTAGCAACTATTTTTTTTGCTTCTTTCAAGTTTGGTGAAATTGGATGGGAGCATATTCTCTTAAGTTACCATTACAAGGTTTCCAAGCATCTTTGATTTTCCCTACAAACTTATCCACCTTCAACCATTCTAGGTTTAATTTGAAGAGGCTAATAGGTTTCTCTAATGTAGGTGTCACTTCCAACACTACAAGGTTGTGATCAGAATCTCCCCCTGAGGTGACCCATTGTTTAATTTGTACGAATTCATCAAGGAAGGCTTTAGAGATTAAGCACTGATCAAGACTCTTGGCGATTTTGGCTTCTCCCACTTTCTTGCTTCTCCATGTAGGGGAAAATTTAACTGGTTCAAAGTCCAAAAGATCAACTTCCTCATTTTTTTGAGGAATTATCCCGAGAGGCAGTCCAATTGTGTAGCAAGGAACCAAACCTTTAAATCTCTTAAAGTGAAGTTCAAGTCTTTCCCTATTTGATCCGAATTTATGCAGGAACGCAACAGAATACACAAATAACCATGAATACAAAGATATAGTGTAAATAACACTTCATTTCATTAATATCAAAGAACTGAAATTTGTTTACAAACATAATAGAAATAAACTAGCTAGGGTGTTGGTAGCTTATCTCTGAGAAGAGATGTGGTGCCTACAGGCCTCTGAACTCTGTGTTACAATGAGGCTTGAAGGCCTATATATTATTGAGAAACAATGGAAACCCTAAACATCCAAAAACCTAACTTACGAGATGAAATGCCAGAATAGGGGCCCCGTCGGGGTAAATTGGTACATCAATTTCCCGGGGTCGTAACTTTGGCATACTATCTCCGTTTGATGCACATGATACATCGTTAGAAAGATCTATCCGAGGACTAAAACTACCGACAACGAATATTAGGTGTAGAATGGACTAATATTCGTCGAATGTTTGATGCCCAAAAAACGTTGTTTAGGGCCTCAAAACGGCTCAGGAACTTCAGGACCCGAAAAACTACCAAAAATAGTAAATTGTGCTACAATTAAGGAAACTGAAAAACTGAAAGAAACAATGGTGGGGGTCTAAGTGGAATAGGCGGGTGGCCACCAATATCCACTTGGATCATTCCTCGCCCCTTAGGAAGCAATGGTCCCCATTGTGTTGAGTTCCTCCATGAGATGAGGAAACTTTTGCTGAACTTGGTCCCTGGTGAGCCACTTGCCCTGGTGAAGGAGTTGGCCTGCTTTGACAACTCGATATAGTTGGATCCTCTACTAGTGGGTGTTATTGATCTGTGTGTCCATAATCCGATCAATTGTGGCTTGTTCCATGCAGTCTGGGTTTAACTCTGTTGGTGTGAGTTGTTCTTCCATGTCGGATGTGTCCAGTAGAGGTGGAAAGTAGGGCCGAAGGCAGTCCAAATTGAACACTGGGTGCAGACCAAGGAATGGTGGAATACTGAGCTCAAAGCCATTGTCCCCTACAGCCTTGGTGATGGTGTATGGCCCATATCGGAGTGGGCAAAGCTTGCGGTGGGGTCCAACGAGGCACTCCTTCTACAAATCTAGCCACACTTTGTCACCCACCTGGAAGTTGTGTTGCATCCGATGTTGATCATGCCACTGCTTGTACTTAGCATTGGCTTTGTCCAATATGTCACGAACCTATTGGTAAATGTGTTGAATGCACTTAATGAATATGTTCGCCTTGGAAACTTTAGACTATACATGAGCTGAATCAGCCTGAGTGGTTGCAAATGGCATGGCTACGTCAATGGGACATAGTGGCTGGAATCCCAAGCCCACCTGAAAGGGCTTGTGGTCGGTTGAGTTGTGGAGGGCCCAGTTATAACTATGTTGTACATAGGGGAGGCTCTCATCCCATGTGCCTGGATTCTTTGAGTTGTACATGCGTAAAATGTGTACGATCATCCTATTGACGACCTTTGTCTGGCCATTAGTTTAGGGATGGAAAGATGTGGACTTGGTGAGCTTGGTGTCGAGCATTAACTAGAGGCTGAACCAAAATGTACTAAGGAACCTGCTATCCCAATCTGAGATGATAGACTGTGGGATCCCAAAGTGTACCCACACTTGTTTAAAGAAGAGTTTAGCAGTGGCTTCTGTTGTGATATTCTTCTTGCAGGCCATCATAATGGCCATCTTTGAGAATCTGTCAATGACCACGAAAACACAGTCGTTGCCATGCTTAGTAGAAGGAAGGCCCGACATGTAATCCATGGAGATGGATTCCCAAGGTCGACAAGGGGTAGGCAATTGAGTATAGAGGACTTGCTTCTTGATGGTCGGTTTGGCACTGGCGCAGGCAGTGCAGGATCTGATGTACTTCTCGACATCCTATCGAAGGTTTGGCCAATACAAATACTTTTGTAGTACTGCCACTGTTTTCTTGACCCCAAAATGCCCAATGACCCAACTGTAATGCACTTCCCAAATCATCTTGGCACGCTCGCTTGACATAGTAGTGCATCCTGGAGGTGAAAATTTGGAACTCGGTTACCCTCCAAGAGTGTATTGTATGTGTGGCCGAATTCTAGATCACTCTTGTAGAGAAGCGACCAATCAGAAGTCTCGTTCCCACAAGAGTTGAGCATGGTGGTTATCGCCACGATCGGTGGTCAGCTGAGGCAGTCTGCAACATTATTGGTGCTTTGCTTCTTGTACTTGATGTTCAAATGAAACTGTTGCAGATATGTGGACCACTTCTAATGGCGATCGTTCTGCAACTTCTCTTGTGTCTGTATGAACTGCAAGGGTCAGTGGTCTGTGTGGGTGATCGTTTCCTTCCCCAAAATGTAATGCTTCCATTGTCGGTAAGCCTATACAATGGAATACATTTCTTTGTCATAAGTGGGATACTTTCGGACTGTGTCGGACAGTGTCGCACTATGATATGCCACTAAATGCCCATGTTGGGTAAGAACTGCCCCAATAGAATAGTCAGAGGCATCTGTCTCGATCTCAAATGGTTGTTGCAAGTTTGGTAATGTGAGCACTAGGGCACAACAGAGGCAATGTTTCAATTCTACGAACTCCTTCTGTTGAGATTCCGACCAAAAGAATTTTTCTTTCGCTCCTCCCTTGGTGACTTGACTAAAGGTCCAAGTGATAGGATAGAATCTCAACACGAACCTGCGATAGAAATTAGCAAGACCCAGAAAGTTGTGAAGCTCTGTTAGAGTGGTCGGGGCTGGCCAATCCCGGATGACTTGGATCTTGGTTGGATCCACATCCACACCATGCTCATCAATAATGTATCCCAGATATTAAACTTAGGTCATGCCAAAAGTGCACTTCTCCAAATTGGCATACAACTTGTGTTTCTGCAATGTTTGGAGGACCTGTCGGATGTGGTGGAGGTGCTCTTTCCAAGTCTGGCTGAAGATTAGGATGTCATCCAAGTACACTACTACAAATGAGTTGGTGAATGGCCGCAATATGTCATCCATCAGCCTCATGAAGGTTGCGGGAGCATTCGTCAACCCAAAATTCATGACCAACCATTCGAAAAGGCCCTCCTTGGCTTTGAAGGCAGTCTTCCACACATCAGACGGTTCGATTGGTACTTGGTGACACCCAGAATTCAAGTCGATCTTGTTGAAATATTTCGCCCCTTTGAGTTGGTCTAGAAGGTCATCAATCTATGGGATCGGGTACTTATTCCGGATAGTGATCTTGTTCAATGCCTAATAGTTAATATAGAGTCTCCAAGTCCCATCCTTCTTCTACACCAACACGATCAGGCTCCCACGTGGCGATGAACTTGGTCGTATGTGACCTTTCTACAACAGCTCTTGAATCTGCCTCTTGATTTCATCGTTCTCTAGAACAGAGCACCAATAGATCGGTCCATTGGGAAGCGACGCAACTGGGGTCAAATCGATGGGGTGCTTGACCGGACAGTGCAGAGGCACCCCTGCGGGTGAGACGAAGATGTCTCGGTACTCCTCCACGACCTTGTCCATTTGTTGTTATCATGCGAAGGAGCCCTGTCTGGAGGTCGTGGCCATAATCTTCTTCTTGCCATGAGGGCGGATCATCAAGAAAACAAATTTCCCGGTTTTGGAAATGAGTTTACTGCATTGTTTTGCAGTAACCAAAGAGATAGCGATAGGTGGTGGTACCTCTGGTATCATGTACAACTTATTTCCCAAGGTAACAATAACAACGCAAGGTCGGGAGTCATACACAACATGTCKCTTCCACAAGTATGGTTGGCCTAATAATACATCACAAACATCAAGAGGAGCAATGTCACATAATACCTCATCGATGAAGGGCTTGATGTTGTAGGGAAGTCGACACTGCTGGCTGACACGAAGATCTCATCCTTGGTGAAGCCACCCGATGGTGTACGGCTGTGGGTGTGCTGTGGTCGGCAAGCCCAACCGCTTCATGACCTCTGCTAAAATGAGGTTCTTTTGGCTCCCACTGCCGACAATGAACTATAGCGGGAAAACCTTTACCCACATCTAGGAGTGGAAGAGATGCTCCTCCTCCTCTAGATCTTTCGGTTCTTCCTTTTGGATCTTTGTGGTGGCAACAGTGGCGTTGGGATCCGCATCGATAATTTGGTTCCCTCTGTCATTCCCCTTCTCGGGTTCCGATTCAGTGTTAGAGCATGCATCTAATTCATAGGCCCTCATCTTGGCCACTAGTGACTGTTTGACCTAACACTCACTTGTGTTGTGAGTGGAGCTCTTATGGAACTCACACCACTTTCCCGTGTCCTTCTTTGGCTTCGATGTGTTGTTCTTTGCTTGCAGCTTTGGAAGGTTGTCTTGAACCACCATGGCTTGACTCTGTCCTTTGTTCTGTGGTTTGGGGGCACCTTTTGCTTGCTTTTGATTCACAGATCCAAAATCTCGCTTCTTCTGTTTGAATTTCTGCTCAATCTTGGCAGCATACCGATATGTCGTACCAAGCGAGGAGATGTCGAGGAACTCCATTTCCTTCTGAATGTATCTGTGCAGACAACTGTGGTACTTCAGCACCAAATGTTTCTCCGAATCTTTGATACCCAACTTTGTGCGCAGGGTATGGAACAGATTCGTCAGCTCGTGCACATCTTGATCCCTTTGTTGCCGCAACATAGTCCATTGTATGTACTTATCCTCATAGCTCCCCACGATACAATATTGTTCCTTGATGGCATCTCAGAAAGAATTCCAAGTGGGTATGGTTGAGAACAAAGAGGGTTCCTCCTTGTCCTTTTTCTCACAATAGGTTTCCCACCAGTCCTTGACATGGGGGGCGACTTTGAGCAGTGAAACAATAATCTTCTCCCGGTCGGAAAAGTCATTAACCGAGAAGTATCCTTCTAATAGATTCAACCATCTATCTACGACGTCTGCATCTATTTGGCCATCAAATATGGGAATTTCAAAGTTTACTTGTACCTTAAAAGGGGTTGCACCTCTAGAGTGGCTGCTGGATGCAGATGCGCCGCCAATGGGCAATCGTTGAAGGATTTGGGCAAAGTTATCCATCATCGCGTTCCTTTGTTTTTCAAGGGCCTCCTCGAGCAATATTTTGATAGGATCTTCTGCTCCCTTGTCTTTCTTTTCATCCCCCATGGGCGACCGTCGGGGTTTGCGAGGTTGATCTTGCAAAGGTTCAACTAGATCGAGCCTTAACTCCTTAAACCCTGACCTCGTTGGGGACATGCAAAGAAGGATCGAGAAAGAGCAGACCGCTCTGATACCACTGATCCGAATTTATGCAAGAACACAATAGAATACACAAATAACCATGAATACAAAGATGCAGCGGAAATAACACTTCATTTCATTAATATCAAAGAACTGAAATTTGTTTACAGACAAAATAGAAATAAACTAGCTAGGGCACTGATAACTTATCTCTGAGAAGAGATGTGGCGGCTACATGCCTTTGAACTTTGTGTTACAATGAGGCTTGAAGGCCTATACATTATTTAGAAACAATGGAAACCCTAAACATCTAAAAACCTAACCCTAGGAGATGAAACACCAAAATATGGGCCCCGTCGGGGTAAATTGGTACATCAATTTCCCGGGGTTGTAACTTTGGCATACTATCTCTGTTTGACGCACATGATACATCATTAGAAATATCTATCCAAGGACTACAACTACTAACAATGAATATCAACTTCGAAACAAAGTCATATTCGTTGGATGTTTGATGCCCAAAAAACGTTGTTTAGGGCCTCAAAACGGCTCCAGAAGTTTAGGACCCGAAAAATTGCCAAAAATAGTAAATTGTGCTATAATTAAGGAAACTGAAAAACTGAAAGAAACAATGGTGGGGGTCCAAGTGGAATAGGCGGATGGCCACCAATATCCACCTGGATCACTATCACTACTAATCCATTTTGAAAAAAATATCCTAGTATTCCACCCTGTCCATTTAAGGACCATAACATTCAACATTGTGATATTTTTCCCCAAATCCAAGCAGAAAAGAAAAGGGAGGTCCCTAATCCTGTAGGAAAGGCCCATGGATTAGTAAGGGTGAATGAACATTTATTGCACCCAGCTATGTTCCCTCCCAATCTCCTAATGATAACTTCAAAACTAAAATCCCAATTACTAAAGAATTTAGATAAACCTTGAGTGATTTTATGCCCGTCTAACATAATCTCTTGCAACAAAATAATAGAAGGTTTGATATTGTCTACTAATATCTTTAGTGCCAACTTCTTTGAGGGGTTGACCAACCCTTTGCAATTAGGGTTAGAAAATTCATTTGGAACCCTCAAAAGGGGCATTTTCTCTAAGATCCCCTTTCAAGGATAATTGTTTCCCACAACAGATTTTAGAAGACACTTGTTTTTGAGCCATGGATTTCTTTCCCCTTTGATTGGTTTTAAGGATTTTCTCTTCAAAGAAACCCAATCCTCCTGCCACCTTTCCTGGAAAATCAAGAGCACCTTTTTTCCTAGAACATAGATTATACTTCACTAGTTCCATGTGATTGGACTCATGGATGTCCTTCCCATCCAAGCCAAAGCTAAGGATAGGGTTTGTAGAGGGTCATTCAATACCTTTACCATCATCTAACACCTCTACAGTTCTATGAATGGTTATGAGGGGAGGGGGGTTGGTGTATTATATCTTAGATAGACTGGGTATAAAATCACTCAGGGAATCAAAACCTTTTGTTCCAACCCGATTTCCCCAAGACCCAAAAATGAGATTTTCCAAAGAATTACTTTTAGACAAAGAGTGAGACTAATGTGTCTTAATTGATTTTGTCTTGGCCTCCTTATTGTCGCTAACTACATCCTTGAGATGGCCTAGTTCTAAGGTTTGTAAATATGCTCCCAGAGGCTCGAAACAATGACCATCCAAGTTAGCTTGGACCCCCACATCTTCCTGTCTAATTGAAATCGACATTGTTCCCTAATCAACCATCTCCAAACCTCTCGGGTGCTTTCTTGGTGCCAAAATATTTCAGTTTCTTAGGTGATTAAATTTTGCATCCAAGTGCCCATAACAGTGGAAATGCACACATCTAAAGGGTACACCTTCATAATCCAGGTTGAGGTGAAAAGGATCGACACCCATTCAAATATCCATTGCCTCCACCAAACCTTTGCTAACCTCCAACTCGACCAAAATTTGAGCCATTCCATAGTATCCTATTTCAAGATGGATTAGACCTGCTTTGTAAAAAATGCGTAAATCATTGTTAATTTTCTCGAATACCTCTTCAGACCATAAAATTAAAGGCAACCCATGAATTTAAACCCACACTGGCTGATTTGGCATCAATCTCAACATGCCATTTCTTTAACAATAATGTTAGTGAGCCCCATCTCTATCATTGGTGTAAAATGTTCTTTGCATCTCGTGTCATCCCAAACACATAGACCAACCATCCTTTAACCAAAATAATCATTCAAGGAAGGCATCCCACCAAAGGTTCATAGTTTAGCTTTGTCCGTACCTTCAATTCCTCAGTGCTCATTCTTTTCCTAAGAAATTGGTCTACTAGTGCCTGGTTTCCCATCTCCATTATATCATTTAATTTGGTTTTTCTTCCTAGATTCAGGCTAAAAATCTCCTAAGACTTCCTTGTACACTTACAATGCTTAGGTTTCCCAAATTTCTCTTAATAATGTAACCCTACCACCTTGGAATTAGATGAAGGACCTCCGCTCATAAGCTTCCAGTCCAACATTTCACCATTAAACCAAAAAATAGAGAAACTATCCTTTCTTTTGACTACATCATTGCATTGGGCTTCAAAATCAATACTAGCCTCGATATGAGGGTTTTTAGAGACATATCTTGAATGCATTACACCCCCATCCTCTTTCGACCAAGTGATTAATGTTTACAGATCTGTAGGATCAACATCATAACTCTTTGCATGTGGTGATATGCTCGTGCATTGAAGACCCTTGGATGGCTCAATACAAAGTCTGCCACCCCCTCCTCCACATGGTCCATGGACCTAAAACCTTGATTGGTCATCTCTTGAGCCAGATCACTTAAAATGGATATTGTATCCTCCTCCATCGAGCAAGCCCCTAGTCGATATAGTTTATCAGAGCCCAATGTGTCTCATGATCTATCAATCCTTAAGTTGGACTAGATATTTTGTCCCTCCATCAGGTATGCTATGTAATTCAGGTCATCCTCCTTCATACCCATTCTTCAATCCTTGTCAATCCTTCTTGACTTCATCAAGGCCAAAATCACCATGGAACAACCCTAGTTACCACTTGTGAAAACCCTCCTTCATCGTGCTCCCCATCTCCGAGATGATGTGTCATTTTTATGGAAAAGGTAGTCCTCTAGTTTTCCAACACTAGGAACCTCCACCATTAGAGGAGTTCATTATTAGCTAGTATGCATGCTGGAGAAGCATGAGTAGTCCACACTCAGTAAAGATTTTAGATAGTCCATAATACAATCTTGGGAATTATTTTGTGCAGTGGCATAAGATCCATCCTTTTATGTACTCATCGACATGATCATATGGCCATCCAATTCCATGAGATCGACACTCTATCTATCTATCTATCTATCTATCCACACACACACACACACACTCTAGGTAACAATGCCCGAGGAGAACCCCTAGGTAATTCCCCCACATTTAGAGGATAAAATCTTTAGGGCATAAGGCCAATCAACAACAAAGGCTTAAGACTAGTCAACAACAAGGCTCAAAGCCATTACAATAATATGCTTGTTAAGAGCTCAACATGTCACTTGTGGGAATTGAACCCGGGTGGGGAGGTTAACAATCTTTCCTCCCAACAACCTGAGCTAAACCCAATTGACATATATAATGATTCATTATGTCTATATAAGTATATACACACATTAAGAATCATCATCATCATATATATGATTAAGAACATGTATTTCCTCTTAATAGGTCACAAGTTCAAATCTAAAGGGGGGTAGGGTATGTACACCTTTGTAGACTTTAACAGTCAAATCACTGCGCGAATGGGGTCTCTTGTCCCACAAACAAAGGGGTCTCATATACCAATTTGGTATCTAGCTTAACCGTGACCTTACAATTAAATTATTATTATTGATAATAATATAAAGAGAAAGATTTTACAAATAAATAATTCAAAACAAATTTATTAAATGATTTGAATGTATATATGATATTTGTTTGAGTGCATATTATGAATATATTTATCAATTTTTTTTTTATAAAATCTAATAGATTTTCAAATTTTTACTTATATTTACATTAAAAATATATAATAATAAGTTAAAATTACACAAAGACAAAATTCAATTTTTGTTATTAAAAACATATAATAAGAAGTTAAAATTACACAAAAGACAAATTTTTATTTATACTTACATTAAAAATATATAATAATAAGTTAAAATTACACAAAGACAAAATTCAATTTTTGTTATTAAAAACATATAATAATAAGTTAAAATTACACAAAAGACAAAATTCAGTTTTTGTTTTTTTATATGTGAAAAACATTGTGTTAAGCAAATTGTAAAAGTATTTTATATCTACAAATAAAAAGTAGTTTATCTTCTTTTAAAAAGAAATATTTTGAAGTGTAATCAATACTATTATCAAAGATTTCCATGTGTTAAGGGAATTGATTAGGGTGTATAATTTGGATTTTTTTAATTAATTTTTTTTTGGATATTTTTATTCAAAATTCAATTAAAAATTTAGAAGAATTGTTAGAATGGTATACATCAATCATTGAAATTGCATGATAGATATGCAATAGAGGTTTTTGAGGGCACTAAATTTATTTTTACAATAAAAAATGCAAATTCAACAATGAAAAATTGTAATTCTAACAATTCTTTTATAACTAAATATAAAAAATGATCAAAAAAAATTTCAAATCTTAGAATGTTTAAACTTATTTCATAAAACAACATATAAGTGAAATGTGCAAGTGAGAAAAGAGTAAAACTTTAGGGAACAAAACTTAATCAATGTTTGCACCTAGATGAATTAGATTCCCTTTTATAGTTAATAAATTGAAAATTAGATTTACACTAATTTATAAATTTTCACTATTTTTTAAAATAAATATATTATTCGAATATATATATTTTTCACAATTTATTATAATCTTTTAAAAATTCCAAATACTAATTATGTTGTAGTTTTGAAAAAAATCCAATGTTTTTTTTTTTTTTAAAGCAAAAAGGGGGAAGTTCCTGCTATATTAATTGGCAAAAAAATACAAATGTTCCTGGGCTGTCATTCGTTCCGCCGCCAGAGCGGAAACCAAAATGGTGGCAGCCCTTGTCCAAAATAGATTAGGTTGCCAACAATCCTGCCCGTAGGAAACCAGGATTGATGGAGTGTCATTATCTTATCTATGACTATTGTCTTACAGAAGTGAACTGAAATCATACACAAGAGTGTAAAAAAGAGACTGGTAATTTTGAGAAAGACCATGACAGTTACCCGATGGCATCTGAGGTGGCATCCATATTCTGAGCTGGAATGACAAAGTACTATGAGCAGGTTGGGCATCTCTCTCTCGGTGGCACATTGGAGAAGGCATTAAAGAGCATGTCCAAACGCTGGCCCATGAGGATGCCACGGTGGACATGGTCTGCCATTTGGCTCCGTAAATCGAAAAACATATCAAGGAGGTCCGGATGGAGGAGAGGTGGGCGGACACGCCATGGCGAATGCATGGAGGAGAAGGGAGGTGGCATGGGGACTATGCCACCCTCCACTGGCTCGCTTGAAGCCGCATCCATTGGCTCGCTTGAATCTACTCCCCCAGGCCGCTTCTGGTCAGCTTCCCCAACGTCACCTGCACTTCGCTTGCTGTCATCCATGGTGGCTTCCGCTTTTGTGTTTCCTGTCTGAGGGGCTGTTTCGTCTGGAGTCTTCTCCTCAACGTAGCAGGTGGGGAACTCTTCCTGTTGCATCTCAGTCGAATCGTCTTGAGGTTTTGTGGCGTCCAACATGGAGGCTCCCACGCGAAAATGACTGGGTGGATCCCAATTGTCTGGCACCGTGAAGAGGAGATGCTCCGGAGGTACCTGTATTGGCTCCTCCGGGATGACTTCTTTGATGTATGCCATTGTTGGCTCCCTGAAATCCTTTGCAACCATAGGCGCTTCAAAATCTTCTACAACCATAGGTGCTTCAAAATCATCTGCAACCAGATGCGCTTCGAGCTCAATTTGTCTGCACAGGATCTGGGTCCAAGCAATGGAGAGTGCTCTTTCCATGTTTTGTATCCGCCTTCGTCTAGCTGCAAAGGCATACCAGGCAGAGCCACGGCGTGGTTTTCCTCTCTCGCAGGGCATCGTGGTGGAGAAACAAGTAAAAACTATGTAGAGGGCGAAAGGGTGACTACTGCAGAGCCGGTGCAGAATGAATCTTATGCAGAGGGTGAAAGGCTTCCAGTTACAGAGCTGGTGCAGAATGAACCTGGAATGGATGAGGACATGGCACGAGCATGTTAATATCAGGAGGGCCGATGGGATGGGCAAATAAAGCTCCATTAAATCTCTTGCAGGGGTGAATTGAGTAACTGGACTGCTTGCACGAGGGGCGAGTCCTCTATCAGGTGGGCGGTAGCTGGAGCCAACTCCCATCCTTAATGCTAAGGGGATGGGAGTCGACCAGTCTCATTTATGGCCAGGCCTGGCTCCACGCCTTGTGTCTCGGATGAACGACGTGGAAAAAATCCAATGTTTTTACTCAACACTTAATCAATTAATTTAATTAATTTAATTTATGATAACGAGTAAATATCCACTAAAAATATTAAAATCACTTTAAAACTTTTAAATAGTTAAAATCCATTTAAAAAAAAAAAATCCTATTTGTAAATTTCCTACCATTATATATTTTTTTCTTTCTAACTTTATCCACCCCATTAAAAAAATCCTATTTGTAAATTTCCTACCATTATATATTTTTTTCTTTCTAACTTTATCCACCCCATTAATTTTAAAGCTTTTACATAGTTAAAATCCAATTTAAAAAAAAACTATCCATTTTTTGTAACTAACTTTATCCATTTAGTTTTTTCTGATTTTATCCATTCATGATTTTATCCATTCAGTTCTTTCTAACTTTATCCACCCTATTAATTTTAGAGCTTTTACATAGTTGATTGATTGATTGATTTTAATGACGTTCACGAGGCTGAACGACCTAAGGGACCAAGAGAATAACAACCCTAACTCATCTTTCCACTCTTTTCAATGTCATATCTTTTGTTGTGAATCTTGACTAGAAGACTAGCAATTTGGTTGATCTTATCCCCGCCAAAAAGCTGGTGCATATTGTTGACCTTTAAGTTGTTTTCATACTGACTGCGGATATCCTCGTACGCTGCACATTCCATGACAAAGTGCCACTCCGTCTCCACCACACCCTTATTGTAGAATATGAAAGTTCTCTCCTCCCAAACTTCCTTGGATACCCTCAACCTACCGGTCTCACGTCTAAGGTGACGTGAACCCCACAACTAACAATCTTGCTTTTCCTTTAAAAGCCGCCCCTAAATATGTTTTCTCGCTATGATCACAATTTGGGTTAAACTCCTTGATGTCGTATGCTTTTTTACGCTCACTATGATTGGTCCACATGGCAATCCTAAATTTTTCATTCATGAACTTTTTTATTTCTTCCTTGGTGTTAGGACATTCATGCAACTTGATATTCCACTTACTCAACCACTTTTTATTTTGCTTTCTTCCTACAGTCTAACTCCTCCTCTATAGCTAACTTGGGCTAGCATTGGTTATTCATGTTTTCCACCTTCTTTAAATAGCTTATTAATTTGGTTATCATTGTCCAACTGAAAAGATACGGGACTGTGGCTTTAACTTCGAGATTGCCAGTAATTAAATGCTTCTCAATTCTTTCTAGCTATCTCCATCTGCAAGTTGACATGCTGCTTCCCCATATTTCACAACCATAGAGAACAACCGACATAACCAACAAACCAAAGAGGATTTTTTTTGGTTTTCCAATCGAAAGTTCGGCTTTTCTACACCTATTTTGGAGTAAGTATGAGGCTTTCCATCCTCCCTGTATCCCTTTCGCCCTACAAGTCTCCCAACTGAACTTATAGTAGAAGTAATCCCAAGATATTTGTATTCTTTCACTATCTCCAATAGACTGTCTTCAATAAAAGTGAAAAAAAAGAAGAAGATAGATTGTCTTAAAAAAATTGAAAAAAAAAATGATTGGTTTATATTTTCTATTTAAAATCCCATGTTAAAAAAGTTAACCTGTTTTTTGTTACTAATTTTATCCATTCCACCGCCTCAATTTTACGATGGTGAACGTTCGTTTACACCAATTACAAAATTTCACTCATCTCATTTTTTACCAAAATCCGTGCCAAGAGGTATCTAGTTCATTGTTTGTAATCGGATGACTTCGAGATAGTTGTTGTTATAAGTGTGGTTGAACGAGATTTAAGTTTTGCACTCGTGGACATTAACGAAAGAAACATGGATTGACCACTCAAACGAAGTTCAAATACACTGCAGCTCACCTAGCCTTAAGGCTGAAGGCCAAAACTAAGCAGAAAACAAATACCAGCGATTAAAAATGCCTGCTCTGGCCTTAACCAGTGCTCTTCCAAATCCGCCCATCTCCAAATCCTTGACGGAGAATGCACAATGTGTATCCCCTGCCCATTTTTTCTTGAAAGTGGGTCCTACTTCCAAGCATGCCCAACTGCTTCGATTTTCATGTGGGCAGTATGGAAGGAGACCCAGATGCCCGAAGAACTCAATGTGCGTCAAAGCTTCCTCGGGCAGTGGAGGCACTGTAATGGATGAATGGATTCAGAAGCTTCCAGAAAAAAATAAAGCATTGTACTCTCATAGCTTGCCTTGCATTGAGGCATGGTTAAGGAGCTTGGGATTCTACCAGAGCAAAGAAGACCGTGCAGTTTGGCATATTGAGAAACCTGAGTGGCATGCTCAGCTTTCTCTGGACATTACAGATCTCTATATCAGGTAAATGACCATCTGCTTCTCCTTTTCAATTCAATTTTAAATTTCGTCTTTAAGGGCATTCAATTAAGTTGTATATATAGAATACAAGGGTTACTTTCCGCTGCATTGTCGTCTAAAACAGAATCTATTATTTATCTAATTTACCCGCTGCCACATATCAGTAAATCTGCCAAGATAGCTCAAAATTAAATTCAGATTTTAAATTTCGTCTTTAAGGGCATTCAATTAACTTGCATATATAGAATACAAGGGTTACTTTTCCCTGCATTGTCGTCTAAAACATAATCTATTATTTATCTAATTTACCCGCTGCCACATATCAGTAAATCTGCCAAGATAGCTCAAAATTAAATTCAGATTAAAAAAACATGGGTTTTCCTTACCTAATGACCTACCTCATAACGTCTGTGTTTCTTACTGCAACTGTATTCCTGAAAATAAATAATGTGATTTTGTGGGATGTAAATTATGTCAGAAATTCCCAATGGGTTAGCTCAATTGGTTGTTGCCAATGTTATTAAGCATATGGTTAGTTCCAAGCCAGCAGGTGCCCGGTTCAAATCCCTGGATGTAGATGCATCCACGTATATGAGGAAGCATCCCTTGAATTTCCTGCTTAAAAATTTCCTTGAAAACAAGAATTACATCATAAATGGACACAACTGCTTCTTATCACAAGAGAATAATCTAGAACCAAACAGTACTACCTATTTTTCTTTTCCAGAAGATGTAAACAACTTGCACATCATAAATGGACACAACTGCTTCTTATCACAAGAGAATAATCTAGAACCAAACAGTACTACCTATTTTTCTTTTCCAGAAGATGTAAACAACTTGCTTGTAATATAGTTTGAAATGTAACACAAGTGTTCACGATTAACCACTGGTTAGGTGGATAATTGAGTTATATGAGTTGAAAATTGGATCGGTGACCACTGAGCTATAGGGGGATAATTGAGTTATATGTGTTGAAAATTGGATCGGTTACCACTGAGCTACATGCCCCTTTCATGATGGGCACCCTTAGTGGTTCATTATCAATGTGTGGGTTGTTATCTCCAACACCCTCTTCAAGCCACACTTGGTCTCAACCTTTCTATTTACTGCCAAATAACCTCAACAACTGGCTTTTCTACCATGTTGAAAATTGGACAGGCCAGGGATTGAACCCAGGACCTCTGCCCCTGACTGTTGGGCTGTGCTACCACTGTGCTATATGCCCCTTTCATGACAAGCATCCTTTACATTTTCAATATCAAGGTATCGATTGCTCTCTCGAACAATATGCCAGACATAGAATAGCTTGAACTTTGGGTAAGTATACCTTTGTGATTTGTCCTTCATGCATGCAAGAGAGTCTAAATACTAAGTAGTTTACTTGAGGTCACATTTGCATCTAAAGAGAGGCTAATGGCTTCAGACTTGACAGGAGCTGGAAGTCTTATAAAGCTCTTTCTGGCATCAACACAACTCTGTATTTTTTGTCCCCCAAAAGCACATGATACAGTTGTGCAACTGACCAAAAAAAAAAGAAAATGGAACCTTGGTGATCAAAACTTCTTATGTGATGTAGGCCAAAAGTGCTGTTCTTTGGTAGTCATATTCTGGGCTCAGGGCCTGTAATCTGTGGCCAGTGATGACTCTACAGAGATTGACTTCGTAAGAAGCACTGGTCATTTGAGCACCATGTCCTATTTGGCCACGCAGCAGAACAAATGTGGTTAGGGAGAGAAAATTTTATGGTGTTAGGTTCAGAATCTATTTCTTTATGCCTGTACTTCAATTGCCCTAAATTTTTTCTTTTCATCAGTAAAAAGTTTCATTTTTATTTGTATATAAGTCTCTATGTAAGAGAGCACCTTGTACATACATCATGGACAGTCATTTTCAAAACTTGGACTGACTGTACCTATACAGTAACTTACAAAAAACCCAGACCATACTACTATAACTCCTATCAAACCTGGGACTGTGACTGTACCTATACAGTAACTTAACAAAAAATCCAGACCATACTAATATAACTCCTATCAATCTTTGTAGATTTCCAAAACAGAAAGAAGACCATAAACAGACGTCATATCTTCTAAATGGGTGGCTTCTCTGAGCTGGCTGAATAAGGGTTTCGGGGATTCTGGATGTTCCTGGATCCTGCAAGTGGTGGATTCTCTTCTTTGACGAGGACTGGGAGTTGTCTATGCAGTGCTTTGTTCATGATAATCCTCTACAGTAAACATTCTCTTATTGAATGCATTGTTGTCCACCTTCTTTTTTTCCATTCTCACCCCATCAGCTACATAATAGCGTCTTTTGAATAGCAGGATGACTTTTTTCCTCAAACTTGAACGTTCAGTGGGAATGAAGTTTGTCGCGGTCCCCGAATCATTCTCCAAATCCAACAAGGACATGGAAAATCTTCTCATTTTTGATTTTTTCTGTTTTTGGCTTCTTTGAACTCGAGGAGCTATCGCCCTGGTTGGGAATAATGATGCTTTCTTGTGCCATCAAATTGGGCATACCATTATTCGGTGTCAAACTTGGTGTGCAGTTGCTTGGGCTTTTCCCCCGAGCCCATAGGTCAGCCAATATTTCCCTACAAATATCAATTGTGTTCAAGGTAGCAGGAGAACTCACAGCCAAACACTTACAGACTGAAATACAGAATGAGATGTTCGCCTCTCAACCTACTCTTGAACCCATGCTTGCAATAACTCTCTTTTGAATCCACCTAAGGTAGTACTTGTCCTTTGCTACCCTCATCACTGGTAGTGGTATGATCCTCCCCATATTCCTGAGGGTGAAAGATTTACGATGCTTGCCCAGATTGAGGACATGGATTCTGATCCTGCTTCTCTTAAAGTTATGATTGTTGAGAAATATAGCTTGGACAGGAACTTTTGCACAGGTTCACTGTGAATGTGCGAGAAATAGTTCAAGATATTTCTATTTTCGAAAAGTAGTTCTATCTTCAAAAAGTAATTCTATTTTGTAATTCACTTTAGTAAAATAAGTGAAAAGTCTTATATTTAGCAGTTGAGTCTAAAAGGCGTATTTCATGTGTGTACGACTTAGACTAGGAGTAACCTCAAAAATAGAGTAGGGTTTTGGTCTCAGCTAAAAGTGCAAAGACAGGTCAAGATAGAAAGTTCATATACACATGAACCGCTGAGCAGGTTGAGCTACAGAGAGAGAGAGATGAACAGTTGAGCTACAGAGAGAGAGAGAGATAGAGGATTCAAGCAGAGGTGAATTTGGGCTGTAGGCAGCAGTTCTGTGCATTTGTACGGATAGGCTGTATAGGTTGTCCAGTGGGCTGTACAACAATTTTATGTTGTTTTTTGTTTTTTCCAGCAGGTCGCACCTCTCAAGTAGGCCATACAAGCTCAATTCAGGGTAATTTCGGTAACCGTGAAGATGTTGATTTTTGGCAGCTTGTGGAGGTTTCCTTGTGAGTTTTTCGAAGGAATGAAATGCTGATTTTGTAGGAGTAATTACCTGTGTATGTGTGAAATTGATTTTATGCTTCCACTATTTAATTTGTAGCTGTTGTGTGATTGATGCTATGGTCTGAAATTTAATTTAGCAATCTACTTGTTTAATTGAGATCATAAGGATGTTAGTCATCTAGGCTTGGATTTTTACATGGTATCAAAGCTATTTCTTTGATTGAGATTCTCAGGGATTTACGACAATAAATCTATTGCAGGGAAGAAGGACCATCAATTAGAGGGTTTCAAAACTAATTTTCAGATTTGGGAGTTTGTGCAGTAGATCTCAATACTGGCATCAACTAGCCTCAGGTTTGAGGACAGATTGGATAGTGCCTTGAATTTCTTATCATGGAAGGTGAGGGTTACACTCTTACTAGAAGAGAATGATCTCTAAAATATTGTCAAGGATGTTGTGACTCCACCTAAAGATCCATAGCAGTTGGCAGTTCACAACAAGAGGGAAGTGAAGGCCAAGTGGAAGATCTTGAATGCCATAAAGGATCATTTGATCCCTCATATATTCGAGAAGAAGACAACGAAGATGTTTGATGCCTAGGTAGGTCTCTACCAGAGTGAAAACATAAACGGGAAGATGATAATACGGAACAAATTCATATCCATAGAGATGACTAGATTGGACACAATCACCAGTTACCATATGAAGGTCACATAGGTTCATGATCAACTTGCAGCAGTTGGGGAGAAGGTTGCAGATGTAGAGCTAGTGAACATGGCACTGAATGGATTCCCAACTTCTTGGGAACCATTTGTCAAATGTATTTGCTCTCAAGAGAACCTTTCTAACTTTGAGAGGCTTTCGGATGATTGTATCCAAGAGGAGACTCGTATGGAGTCAAAGGCCAACAAGAAGGGTGGTGATGAGAACCTAGATTTATTTGGTTAGTCAAATAAGGGTAGAGGTAAATGACCCAACAAGGGTAAGGGAAAGAGTGAGGAGTCAACCTCATAGCCAGGAAAGAAGGACTTGAGTAAAATCAAGTGCTTTGTTTGTCATAAGCACTATCATTATGCATCACAGTGTCTAGAGAAGAAGAAGGGTAAAGGGAAGTAGTGACAAAAGCAGGTAGCAACCTTTGAAAAAACTCAGATGAATGTGTTTGCTGCCAGGTTCGAGAAGGATTTCTTGTTGGTATCTTTCTTTTCTACCAACACGATTCCAAGGAATGCATGGTATGTGGACAATGGGGCATCTCGACATCAGTGTTTTAAAACTAGCTCCGAGTTGACTTAGACTCGGTTAACTCGGTCGAGTTAATTGGTGACCGGGTCGACTCAACCATTGGCTCAGTTAGGTGGCTTGGTTTGGTACCGAACCGACTGAGTCATGCTTGGCCGGTTCGGTACCAAACTAGCCCTACTCAATTGAGTAGGTACTGGACCCCATGCAAAATTCAATTTTTCTTTAAAAGGGTTTGACCAAAAAGGCTGACAATTAATTGGTAATGTTAAATTCTTAAAGTAAAAGTTGACATTTCCTCTTTATTTTTTGTCCGCTTACTTAAATTTTTAATATTACCATTAATTGTTTTAGGATGTTTGAGATTGGTTCCAACTTCATCGGACTTCATATGGAGAAAGTATGATTTCATATCCCATTCAAAATTCAACAGACTTAATCGAATGGTAAAAGTTGACATTTCCTCTTTATTTTTTGTCCTTTTACTTAAATTTTTATCATTACCATTAATTGTTTTAGGATGTTTGAGAGTGGTTCCAACCTCATCGGAATTCATATGGAGAAAGTATGATTTCATATCCCATTCAAAATTCAACAGACTTAACAACTTTTAGGATTTGTAGGATTGCAACATGTTCATTGGATTCTATCACATATGAGGGTATGGGATTGGCATTTAATCAAGAGCACCAAGCCCTTTATATACCTTGATGTTGGTGGTATTGATTGTGGATCTCCTCTGTCACGGCCTTAGCAAAAATGTACCCTTCACTCAAACCAAAATCATTGATTATGCATGTTAATCTTTTTCTACCATATTATAAGGCTTTGATTAGGTAGTTTCATCAAAATTGGAAGGTGTTGACAGATGTCCCTAGAGGATAGAGGTAGAGGCAAAGGCTAGACAAGAGGCAAAGGGTGATACTAATGATGATTGTCCCAATATAAGAGATGGTGGAACATTGCTTGTCATTTCAATGTTCTTGCTCATTTATTCATAATGCTTTTTTTCAAAGTTTCAGTAATTTTTTGGAATCATGGTTTGGAATCTTTAAAATATATTTTTTTCATTAAAATTTAAATATTTATGTACTTTTTAGCAAACTGAGTCATTAAAATTAGATTGGTCTAAGTTGACCCTTGACCGATTCCGAGTTTTAAAACATTGCTTGACATATGACATTAGCCTGGCAATTGTTTTCTAGTCTAAAGAAGTAGGACTCAGGAGTACGGGTTGAGATTGGTGACGATGCCAAGTACCCAGTAGTAGGAGTTGGTAATATTCCCTATCAGATCGAGTCAGGTAACCCTTTATATTTTGACGTTGCCTTGTTTGTACTAGGTCTCGGGAAAACTTGCTTTTAGTTTCGGTTATGGAAGATAAGGGCTTTGTAGTGGAGTCCAAGAAACAACAAGTCCTTATTAGATTGAAGGAATCTAGCCTAGATATAGCTTAGGTAATTGGGGTTAGAGAAGGTTATTTGTATAGGTTGTGGGGTGAACCTATTTGAGCCTTGGTGCATAATAGTGACGGCTTGTGTGAGTTGTGACACAAGAGGATGGGGCACTTGCATCACAGGGCGTTGCCTATTCAGAGGGAGATAGTCACAAGTCTTCTAGAGTTCAGTATTGAGCAATACGGTGTATGCAGAGGATGCACGCTTGGCAAGCATGCCAAGGCCGCTTATCCAAGTTGCGAGCAAAGGTCTAAGGGGATTCTAGACCTAGTACATTTGGATGTTTTTGGACCAATGTTAGTAGCGTCAATAATAGGAAGCATGTATTATGTTTCCTTTAGATGATTTCTCTTGCAAGACTTGGATCTACTTCTTAAAGACAAAGGATGAAGTCTTTAGTACATTTCAGGAGTTCAAAGATCTAGTTGAAAACCATATGGGGAAGAAGATCAAAGTCTTGAGATCAGACAATGGGGGAGAGTATACCTCCAAGGAGTTCGAGGGTTTTTGCAAGGAGGTAGGAATCAAGAGGGCGCTGACTATTTCGTATAATCCACAATTGAATGGGGTTGAAGAGTGGAAGAATCGATCTATCACAAAGGCTTCTAAGGCCATGATACATGACTAGGACTTGCTGATGTTTCTTTGGGTAGAGGCATGTAACACAACACTCTACATCCAAAACCGGTGTCCTCACAGGATCTTGGAAGACAAGACACAAGAGGAGGCATTCATTGTTGTGAAGCTAGAGGTGAGTCATTTTTGCATCTTTGGTTGTCCAATTGATATCCATGTATCGGTAGAGAAGAGGACCAAATTGGATCCCTCCAGCAAGAAGTGTTTATTTGTGGGTTACAATGAAACTTCAAGGGATGACATGGTCTTTATTCCAGAGCAGAGGAAGACTGTAGTGAGTTGGGATGTAAATTTCGAGGAAGAGTTTCCATCTAGGAAGTCCCATGAGCCTATTCCAGTGACAGAGGATGAGGAATAGGAAACTCCGAAGGTTGAGTCGGAGTCACCAGTCATTTCCAGGGCAGTACAACAACCTTTAGGTGAAGAGGGGGAGACAAGATCCCCTTCCACTACTGTCAAGAGACCTCCATGGTTTGCTTAGACATCGAAGGATGTTTAGGATCATGTTGGGACACCTAGGAGTACATTTAGAGAGAGAAGACATCTGAAAAAGCTGCCAGGCTACATGGCATTGATGAGCAATATTCTAGATTTCGAGCCTTCCAACTTTCAGGAGGTAGCAAACCAGTAGGTATGGCGAGATACCATGGTGGAGGAGTACACCTCCATCATGAAGAATGATGTTTGGGACATAGTGCCAAGATTGGAGGGGAAGTCAATTGTGAGTTCCAAGTGGCTCTACAGGATCAAGCATGTTGATAATGGCACCATTGAGAAGTTCAAAGCGAGGTTTGTGGTGAGAGGGTTCTCCCAGAGAGAGGGAGTGGGCTACGAGGAGACATTTGCTCTAGTCACCAGCTACACTTCCATTAGAGCAATTATGTCCTTGGTTTCATTTATGGGATGGAGGATACCTCAAATGGATGTGAAGACAACTTTCCTGTAATGATCCCAAGCCAATTTTTTGCTTGGAACCACTAACTACCATGGTTGTATTTGATGTGCAGGTGACGATTGAAGTGTTCCAGTTATTTAAATGGTGTTTATACAAGATTCATCCAACATATGCAAGATCACAACATATCCAAGATATAGAAAACACAAGCATAGATCTGACCTTTATTATAAGAGCATGAATCAAATACAATAGAAAGAGCAGATCTGGAATAATCCTCAGATGGCCCCAATAGAAAATAGATATGAGCTGCTACAAAATTCTCCCGCTAATACAAAACAAGCCTCCAAAGGCTGGATAAGAAATGAAGGTCAATACAAATAGATCTGAGTCGAATGGATGCCAACTCCTTTAGCTGAAAGATGCCACGCTCTAGTAGAAGGCTGAAACCCTCAATAAATCGGCCCTGATGAAGGAAGACTCCAAATGAGCTCAAACTCTGCCAACTGATAGATCAGGGTGATAGGATCACCCTCCTGAAGTCTCAGGCCGAAATGCTAAGGCCAACCCCTCCAAATACTGAATCCTCAAATGAGGCTGCACCCTCCTGGATGCCTAGAACCCTAGATAACTCGGCCTTGATGAAGGAGGCCTCCAAATGCTTTGAAACTCTCCAGGAATATAGATCGGGCTATGGAAACCCTGTGGGAGAAGTTTCAGATCCAGATTCCAGGTGGATCTCCCTAGATCTGAGAAATACTGAATCACAGGACATCCTCCTAGCCACAAAGTCGTCCCAAGCTGTAGCTGATGATCTGATGATGATAACTCTTCAAGAAACCCTCAAAATGATGGTTGAGCACCTGCAAGTAAAACCCAAGTATTGGAATGCCCAACGTCCCTCTTGATCAGTTGGATCGAACTCTCCTCTAGATGATGATGCGCCCTTGCTGGAAACTTCTGAATAGTACGACCCTGTTGCTTTTCTGAATCTATTGGTGGATATGTGATGAGTGTAGAATGGTGTGGGTGGAGTCTTTCATCCCCGAGACCGAGCTATGGAACAAGGTGAGTGGATCTTTCACCACTGAGTTGCTCACAAGCTTTTGTAACAACAAAACCCCAAACTGTGTGCTCAAGAGCAATAACAAGCAAATACCAAAATCCATAATGCATCATAGGTGCGCCCCAACCTTCTATTTATACTTTTTCTTCTATTTTTCTGTTGAGTTAGATTAACTCCCAGGGTTACTCTTCCAACGCTTCTATTCTTTCATTGAGTTATCTTTTACTCCTTTTTTACCTTTTCCTTAGGTCAACTTAAGAATATAACCTTAACTTAGTTGACCTTTCCCCTTAGTGTGAGACTATGGCCTAGTGGGGATGCCTAGGCCACTGAGTCTCCTCAATACCTCTTCATCAAGAGGCGGGGGACATTACAGTCTCCCCTGCTAGAAATTGCTTGTCCTCAAGCAATTCCAAACCTGTTTCTCTCATCACTTGTTCATTTTCCCATGTGGCATCCTTAATGGGTAGATCCTTCCATCTGATCAGGTTATCCTTGATGCTTTTGTTCCTAAGCCTCTTTTCTCGGACCTCCAATATCTCCTCCGGAATCAAAACAAGCTGTCCTTCTTCATCCATGGGAGGTAGTACCTCAATGGGTGTGATGTGTTGGCCTATGGCTTTCTTAAGGCAGGAGACGTGGAAGATGTTGTGTATTCTGTTGCCCTGTGGAAGCTCCAGCTCATAAGCTATGGCCCCTATCTTCCTGCTGACTCTGTAGGGCCCAAAGAAACGTGGCTGTAGCTTCTCTGCTCCGCTTCTTTTTATGGAAGCCTGCCTGTATGGTTGGAACCTTAGATAGACTAAGTCACCAACCTCGAAAGTACGATCAACTCTGTGCTTGTCTGCTTGGACCTTTTGCTGGTTCTGTGCTCTCTGTAGATGATCCTTCAGCTCCCTGAGAATGTCTTGGCTCTGCTATATCCAATCCTGCACCATGGGCGCCCGGCTGTCACCGAAAGCAATCTCCACAAAAGATAAAGGATCATAGCTATACAAGGCCCTGAACGGTGACATGCCGATGGACGTATGCTGGGTGTTGTTGTAGCAATACTCTCCCAAGTGCAACCATCTGGCCCACGCTTTCTGTTGCGCTGCCACATAATTTCTGAGGTAGCCTTCCACCCACTTGTTGACTATCTCGGTCTGTCCATCCATTTGAGGATGATAGCTGGTACTAGGGGTCAAGGCCGTACCAACCAATCTGAATAACTCCTGCCAAAATGTACTCATGAACCGGATATCCTTGTCACTAATAATGGTCTTGGGTAGGCCGTGCAACCTGAAAATCTCCCTAAAAAAAAATTCGGCCACCTGTGCTGCACTGAAGTCGGTAGCTATGGCGAAGAAGTGTGCAAACTTCGTCAACCTGTCCACTACTACAAAAATGCAGTCCTTCCCTTGCGTCTTTGGCAACCCGRTGATGAAATCCATGGATATGCTTTCCCACTTGTGCTCCGGAATGGGTAAGGGTTGCAGTAGTCYTGYTGGGTGCGTGTGCTCATCCTTGTTCTCCTGACATGTAGTACACTCTTTGACGTGCTTTATCACATCCTCCTTGAGGCCCTTCCATGAGAACCTCTCCCTCACCTGCCTGTACGTCTTGGTGATCCCCTGGTGTCCCACCATAGGTGAGTCATGGTTTGCCTGCAAAACCTTGGCCTTGAAGGCTGATCCAGGAACCAAAAAGATTCGGTCCTTGTAGTAGATGAGGTCGTTTATAACCCTGAAATTATCATCTTGTACTTGCCCATCCAATAGCTAGCACGCGAACTGATCCTTTGCATACTCCATCACCAGATGGTCTTTCCAGTCAACTGATACGCCTGTCATGGCAAAGATGGATGGCTTCCTGGATAGTGCATCAACCAGCACATTGTTCTTCCCTTTGACTAATTCAATGTCAAAATTGTAGGCCTGTATTCTGCTTACCCATTTCTGTTGTCTCTCATTCAAGTCCTTCTGCTCCAATAGGTATTTGAGACTGTTATGATCTTACTTGACCACAAACCGTGCACCTACCAAGTATTGCCGGAATTTGGCTAATGCATGCATGATAACCAACATTTCTTTGTCATAAATGCTGTAGATTAGCTCGGGACCCTTGAGTTTCCGACTCTCATAGGCAAGAGGATGCCTCTTCTGCATCAGTACGACCCATATCCCTTCTCCTGAGGCATCACACTCCAAGGTAAAAGGTAGGCTAAAATCTGGAAGGGCCAGGACTGGGCACGTACTCATTACCTTCTTCATCTTGTCCATCGTCAATTGAGCCTCCTCATTCCACTTGAAGGCTCCTTTCTTAGTCAAATCAGTCAAGGGTGCACACAACTGAGAAAATCCCTTGACAAATTTCCTGTAGTATGTGCACATGCCCAGAAATCCTCTCAATTTTGTGAGTGTCTTAGGAGTAGGCCATTCCATGATGGCTTGTATTTTCTCCTGATGTACCTGTACCCCCTTTGCTCCAATGATGTGCCCCAAGTAAAGCACCTATGTCATTCCAAACTCACATTTGGACTCCTTGGCATATAGTGATTGTTCCTCCATGATTGTCAAAATCTGATCCACATGTCTGAGATGTTCCTCCCACGTCTTGCTGTAAATGAGCAAGTCATCAAAAAATACCAGCAAGTGCTTCCTCAACTGCCTGTTGAACACATGGTTCATACAAGATTGGAACGTGGCTGGTGCATTGGTTAACCCAAAGGGCATCACCAAAAAATCATAGTGGCCGTAATGGCATCTGAAAGCTGTCTTTGAGATGTCCTCTTCCCTCATCTTGATCTGATGATAACTAGAACGAAGGTCAATCTTGGTGAAGTAGACAACTCCGTGCAACTCGTCTAGCAACTCATCAATCCTTGGTATTGGGTACCTGTTTTTGCTGGTCTTTTTATTCAAGGCCCTGAAGTCAATGCACATCCTCATAGTGCCATCTTTCTTCTTCACTAGCACTACTGAAGAAGCAAAAGGGCTAGTGCTTGGTCTGATGTGCCCCATGTCCAAAAGTTCCTTGATGGCCTTCTCTATTTCATCTTTGCACTTCTTTGGATGTCTGTATGGTGTGGTAATGACTGGTTTGGCTCCTTCCTCTAGCTCAATAATGTGCTCAAACCCCCTGTCCGGTGGTACCCCTGGGGGAATCGGTCCAAACACCTTGTGGTGCTTGTCAAGGATTTCTTTGATCTCTGGGGTGTAGTGAACCTTGCCTTGCTCATCCACACGTGTTGAAATCCTGCATTCTGCTGCATACACTATCTCGTCTCTTCGGAAGATGGCCTCCATCCTCTTGGCTGTGACCACCCTTGCAGCATTCCCTGTCATGCCCCAGAGCACTACCTTTCGTCCACCCTCTTCTGTGAATGACATCTCCATGGTCTTGTAGTTGGTGGTGATAGGTCCCAACGTGCTTAGCCACTGAACACCCAGGATGATGTTGGTATCCGGGAGATCCATGACATAGACGTCCTGTACCAGCTCATGCCTACCCAAGGTAAGCTTCATGCCCGAAATGTATCTGTCACAAGGCATAGTGCTTCCACCTGCTACCTCCACCTTGAACCCTTCAAACTCTACTGTGGGTATGTGTCTCCTTTTCAACAATGTTGAATCAATGAAGTTATGAGAGGCTCCCCTAACCGATACCTTCTGTCCCTGCAAGACTCCCCTCATCCGGAAGGTGTTATATTTGGGCACTCCACTGATAGATGCCAAGGTAGCTATGCTGTCCTGTCCTGCCTGTCCTGCTATCTCTTCCTCTACTGCCTCAATAGTTTTGGCCTCAATGTTCTGTATCTGTCCGATCTCCTCCTCCTCCTTAATGTTTGAAGTGACCTCTATGTAGTGTACTTGACCACGACCCATGCATTTGTGGGCTGGGTTGCATGGTTCCTTGCAAGTGAAGCAAAGTTGCTTCCTTCTCAGCTCCCTCCTGGTGTTCTCATCCACTTTGCCACGCCCCCTGTCAAAACCCCTTGGGTCACGTCCTCCCTGGTTCATTGGAGGCCTTTGTTCTCTTCCTCCACTGTTAAGAGGTGGTTTGGGTATAAATTTCGGCCTAGCAGCTGGTCCTAGATCCCTTGTCTTCCAGATGGCATCTTGTAGGTTGTTAGGCTTGAAAGCCTTTACCCACCCCTTCAGGGGTTCTATCAACCCCTCAGTGAAGAGCATCATGAGCCTGGTCGGGGACATATCGTGCACCATCACTGCCAACCTCTGAAATTCATCAATATATGCCTCAGCTGTACCTGTTTGCTTGAGTTGTGTGAGCTCCCGAAAATGTAGCTCATGATCTCCCTGATCAAACCTATCAATGAGCCTCTGAGTGAATTCTGTGTAGGATACGATCTGATTGTGGCCTAGTGTGGTGAGTCCATGATACCACCAATCATGTGCCTTGCCATCTAAGTACATAGTGGCAAACTTGATTGCTTCCATCTCCCTCATGGGTTTAAGTTGTAGATAGGTGTCCAGCTTTTGCACCCATGCTTGTGCTGTCATCTTGGCAGTACCATCAAAATATGGGATCTCTATCTTCCCTGCTCTTCGTTCAAACTCAAAACTGCTCCTGTGGTTTGACCTAGGCTTATTTCTGAACTTAAGTTGGCAATATTGATCCAGGGACATCTGCCTTTGAATCACCATATCCAACCCATAGTACTCAGTGCATCGTGCCATCTACTCCACGAAGTCATCCACCTCTTCCTATTGCCCTTGTTCATCTGTGAACGTGGGCATGTATGGCCTGGGGTTAGCCCTGCTACCCAAGTGCCCATAGGACGTTCCACCTCCATGGCTTCCTTCAGATCTGGGGCCTTTCTCCGGATTATATCGGATCTCACCATGGGATCCACCAGATCCACTAGCTTCTTTGTTTCCATACGTATCAAGGTCTTTCCCTTTATGATTCATCTGCATCAGTAGCTTGGTTATCAATGTCTGGTTCTCATCAATTTTTTTCAGATTTCCATCTACCTTTTTCAGGGTCTCTGTGATCTCGGCCCGTTCCCTGCGGCTTGTCTCCTGACTCTCCTGCAAATGATGGACTAAGTTGCTTTCTGTGAGATTCAGGGTCTTACGGAATTCAACTGCCAAATAGGCCAAGCCCTGCGGCTCATGGTCATCTCCCGAGCCCTCCATTTCGACTTCTGTTTCACTGGTTTGTTTCTTCCTTCGGCCCATAAAGATTCCACTGTACCTCTGCATGCGCCAATCCCTCCACAGGTTGGAGGATCAGAGCTCTGATACCACTGTAATGATCCCAAGCCAATTTTTTGCTTGGAACCACTAACTACCACGGTTGTATTTGATGTGCAGGTGACTATTGAAGTGTTCCAGTTATTTGTGTTTATACAAGATTCATCCAACATATGCAAGATCACAACATATCCAAGATATAGAAAACACAAGCATAGATCTGACCTTTATTATAAGAGCATGAATCAGACACAATAGAAAGAGCAGATCTGGAATAATCCTCAGATGGCCCCAATAGAAAATAGATATGAGCTACTACAAATGCTCCCGCTAATACAAAACAAGCCTCCAAAGGCTGGATAAGAAATGAAGGTCAATACAAATAGATCTGAGCCGAATGGATGCCAACTCCTTCAGCTAAAAGATGCCACGCTCCAGTAGAAGGTTGAAACCCTCAATAAATCGGCCTTGATGAAGGAAGACTCCAAATGAGCTCAAACTCTGCCAATTGATAGATCAGGGTGATAGGATCACCCTCCTGAAGTCTCAGGTCGAAATGCTAAGGCCAACCCCTCCAAATACTGACTCCTCTAATGAGGCTGTGCCCTCCTAGATGCCTAGGACCCTAGATAACTCTGCCCTGATGAAGGAGGCCTTGAAATGCTTTGAAACTCTCTAGGAATATAGATCGGGCTATGGAAACCCCGTGGGAGAAGTTTCAGATCCAGATTCCAGGTGGATCTCCCTAGATCTGAGAAATACTGAATCACAGGACGTCCTCCTAGCCACAAAGTCGTCCCAAGTTGTAGCTGATGATCTGATGATGATAATTCTTCAAGAAACCTTCAAAATGATGGTTGAGCACTTGCAAGTAAAACCCAAATGTTGGAATGCCCAACGTCCCTCTTGATCAGCTGGATCGAACTCTCCTCTAGATGATGATGCGCCCTTGCTAGAAACTTCTGAACAGTATGGCCCTGTTGCTTTTCTGAATCTATTGGTGGATATGTGATGAGTGTAGAATGGTGTGGGTGGAGTCTTTCATCCCTGAGACCAAGCTGTGGAACAAGGTGAGTGGATCTTTCACCACTGAGTTGCTCACAAGGTTTTGTAACAGCAAAACCCCAAACTGTGTGCTCAAGAGCAATAACAAGCAAATACCAAAATCCATAATGCATCATAGGTGCGCCCCAGCCTTCTATTTATACTTTTTCTTCTATTTTTCTGTTGAGTTAGATTAACTCCCAGGGTTACTCTTCCAACGCTTCTATTCTTTCATTGAGTTATCTTTTACTCCTTTTTTACCTTTTCCTTAGGTCAACTTAAGAATATAACCTTAGCTTAGTTGACCTTTCCCCTTAGTGTGAGACTATGGCCTAGTGGGGATGCCTAGGCCACTGAGTGTCCTCAATACCTCTTCATCAAGAGGTGGGGAACATTACATTTCCTCAATGGGATCATTGAGGAAGAAGTGCACATAGAGTAGCCTCAAGGCTTTGATGTATTGGGAAGGAGTCCTATGTGTGCAAGCTTAAGAAATCCTTGTATGGACTCAAGCAGACATTGAGAGCATGGTATTCTACGATCGATGGATATTTGCAGAGTGTGGGCTTCACTAAAAGTGAAGCAAATTCTGACTTATATTACATATTTGTTGAGACTAATCTGCCCATTTTAGTGATGTATGTAGATGACTTGTCTTTGATAGGTATAGAGAAGCTCAGTGCAGGGTGCAAAGCAGACATGGTAGTTGAGTTTGAGATGAAGGACATCGACATGATGCATTAGCTCTTGGGATTGGAGGTTATCAGAGACCAGGGGAGATTTTCCTTGGGCATGGTAAGTATGTAGTTTAGATCCCGAAGAGGTTTTGGATGGAGGACTACAAACCTATGGCCACACCCATGATCACTAATATGAAGAAGGTGAAAACTTTAGATTCAAAGTTGTTGGATCGCACATTGTATAGGCAGCTGATAGGTTTTTTGATGTATTTGGTCAACAATAGACTAGATATATGTTTTGTATTGAACAACTTGAATCAATTCATGGTGGAGCCAAGGCAGGAGCATTGGGTAGCAACAAAACATGTGCTTAGGTATTTGGGGGGCATATTGGAGTATGGTCTGAGATATCTTGGAGATGGTGAAGTGAAGATGCAAGGGTATTCGGTCTCAGATTGGGTAGGCAGTGCAACGGACAAGAAGAGTACATGGCAACCAACAAAGGAAGAGTACATGGCAACCAATACTGCTAGTTTTGAGGCCATTTGGCTTCGCAAGTTATTTGCAGGATTATTTGATCAAGAGTTGGATCCATAGTCATTTACTGTGATAATTAGAGTTGTATTAAACTCTCTGAGAATCCAGTGTTTCATGATAGGTCTAAGCATATAGATATCAAACATCACTTCATATGAGACAAGGCTTAGAAGGGAGCAGTAAAGCTCTAGTATATTCCCATGTATCAACAAGTAGCTGATATTCTAACCAAGCCCATGGAAAAAGGGAAGTTTGAGGCATTCAGAGACAGACTTGGATTGGTGCAAAAATCCTTCCTTGCTAAGAGGGAGTGTCCTTGGAAAAAGGGAAGTTTGAGGCATTAAGAGGCAAACTTGGATTGGTGCAGAATTCCTTCCTTGCTAAGAGAGAGTGTTGAGAAATATAGCTTGGAGACGAACTTCTAGACATGTTCAATGTGAACATGCAAGAAGCAGTTCGAGATATTTAAATTTTTGAAAAGTAATTCAATTTTGTAATTCACTTTAGTAAAATAAGTGAAAAGTCTTATATATATCAGTTGAGTCTAAAAAGTGTATTTCATGCATACATGACTTAAACTAGGAGTAATCTCAAAAATAGATTAGGGTTTTGGTTTTAGCTAAAAGTGTAAAGCCAGGTCAAGATAGAGAGTTCATATACACATGAACAATTGAGAGAGAGAGAGAGAGAGAGAGAGAGAGAGCAGTACTGTACAGTTTCATACAGGTGTATGGAACAATTCCATACAAACTATATGTATAGGTCTGTATAGTTTGTCCAACAGGTTGTACATCAATTTTATGTTGTTTTCTAGTTTTTCTAATGGGCATACCTCTCAAATAGGATGTACAAGCTCTATTCAAGGTGATTTAAGTAACCGTGCAGTTGCTGTTTTTTGGCAGCTTGTGGAGGTTTCCTTTTAAGTTTTTCAAAGGAATGAAAAACGGATTTTGAAGGAGTAATTACCTGTGTATGTGTGAAATTGATTTTATGCTTCTGCTATTTAATTCCATCTATTGTGTGATTGATGCTATGGTCTGAAATTTAATTTCATCATTAATTAAATTCAACAATCTACTTGTTTAATTGAGATCATAAGAACGTCAGTCATCTAGGCTTGGATTTTTATAGTGATATGATGGGAGTGAGAATAGAAGGGTCCATTCCTTGACTAAACAAGCTAGATAACTTAGTCTTCCAATCCCTTTCTTTTCTGGTGAAAGGGGGAGCTAAGTAATGATTGTGTAGGGGCTTAGCCATTATTGCTTGATTTGCAAACCATTCAATGATCTTATTTGGTGATCTTCTGACATGCATGAATTTCCAATTCCCCAAAACACTACGTAGCTCGTTGAAGCCACGAGACCTTGCTTGTTAATAGTTTTCTCACAAAAAGGTTGTGAATTCTTCCCTTTGACATTGTCTATAATAAGTTTCAAATCTTCTTCTAAGATTACCTCACTGTATCCTTTTCTAACTGCTTCCTTTACCCCCTAGGACCAAACCTGCAATCTCTGGTTGGTTGTTAGTTTTGGTTTCCAGTTACTTGGCAAGGACCCCCAAAACTCAACCCTGCTCATCTTTGAATAGTTCCCTTGCTCTTGTTGGACTCGAGTTGCCCTTTGTGGCCCCATCAAAATTAAATTTAACCTATCCTTGTTTGGGAGGGTTCCTTGTTTGGTTGTAAGCTTCCTTGCTTAGCCTTTGTCCATTAAGGGGGTACTTCAATTGTCTTAAACTATTATCTCCTTTCACCATTAAACTATATTTTCATATACTTATTTTCAATGTTTAATCAAATGATTAAAAGTTTGAGTAATCAAGTCTTTCTAATCTAAGTTATATCTTGTGGAGTACTACATAGCACAAAATAACTTGCAACTACTTGAGGGATAGATAATTGCCTATATCATGTAGATGCCAATTTGTTAACCTCATGTGCACATTTTCTTATCTAACTCACAAGAGTTAATTGGAACCCAAAACAATCTTTATGTTGGTTTGTAACCTGCATTTCTTAACAAGCAAGGCTTTTATCCAACCATCACTTGACCTTTAAAATGCAGTAATTATCAGTGTTACCAACATCGGCAACGACAAAATATCGCCGAGGGTCCGAAAATGAAAATATCGTAAATATCGGGGAAAATATCGGTAAATATCGGAAAATGTCGCAAGGAGGAAAAAAATACAAAAAGATTCATTTTTTTTCAATTTTTTAAATATCTAAAGCATCAACAACATCAAATAAATGCATTTCCACATAAATATGAAAAGAGAACTCATATATAAGCTGTATAAGATGTCTAGTAAACTCGAATGCATCACAAATCAACACTGAATGATGTCCTGACTCTAAAGCCTCAAAATATCATAAAAAAATACAATAAATGTATCTCATCATTATGA
>JZKD02S2233886.1:343220-360955 GCA_000966675.3 Picea glauca
CTTTGAGCGGCAGTCAACAGTGTTATGCCAAGGGCTCTTATGGAAGTCGCACCACTTCCTAGTATCTTTATTTGTCTTTTCGGTGTCCTTCTTTGCTTGCGGCTTGTATTGGTTGTCTTGATACTGCCCATCTTTACTCTGTCCTTTGTTCGGTGGGTTGGGGCTGCCCTTTCCTGACTTTTGTTGTGCGGGGTTCCCAGGCCCAAATTGCCGCATCTTTTGTTTGAGCTTCTGCTCGATTTTGACGGCATATCGGTAGGTCGCGCCCAAGGATGAGATGTCCAAAAATTCCATTTCAGTCTGGATGTATCTATGCAGAGCACCGCAATACTTGAGCACTAGATGTCGCTCCGAATATTTGATACCCAACTTGGTGCACAAGGTATGGAAGATATTTGTGAAATCTGACACTGCTTGGTCTCTTTTTTGCCGCAGTGTGGTCCATTTGGTATAGAGGTCGTCATAACTTCCGACAGGGTAGTATTGTTCCTTAGTAGCATCCCTGAAGGATTCCCAGGTGGCCGTGACTAAAAATAATGAGGTTTCCTCTGTTTCCTTTTGCTTACAGAAAGTTTCCCACCAATCTTTGACATGGGGAACGACTTTGAGGAGCGCAAAAGTAATCTTTTCTCTATGCGAAAATTTATGAACAGAAAAATACCCTTCTAGTAGATTCAACCACTTGTCTACAACATTTGCGTCTATCTGACCTTCAAATATAGGAATATCAAAGTTTATTTGTACCTTGAAGGGGGCGGCGCCTCCGTTCGAAGAAGATGTGTCGCCTGTTGGTAGTCGCCGAAGAATTTGCGCGAAACTATCCATCATCTCGTTCCTCTGTTGTGTGAGGGCTTCCTCAATCAACAGTTTGAAAGGATCTCCTGTCCCGTCATCTTTCTTTTCTCCTGCCATGGGAAGTCGTTTGGGCGTGCGAGAGCTTCTGTCCTCAAGAGAAACAAGCTCGAGATCCAACTCTTTGTACTCCGACCTCGTTGGGGACATGCATTAAGACGACAAGGAGCAGACTGCTCTGATACCACTGATCCAGATTTTATGAGTAGAACGAAATGAATATAGATTATTAATAGGTGCTTAACACAAAATAACAGAGATACAATAAAACTGGTTTTCTATTCAATAACGAAATAAACTGAAACTGTAAAATGCAGCGGAAACAAGCTTTCTGGAATGGTGGCGACTTATCTATGAGAAGAGATGTGACGACAACGCGCATTCACAAGAAGAAGGTTACAATGAGGCTCTAAAGGCATTTTTACAATAATCAAGAATGCCGAAAACCCTAGACATCCAAAAACCTAACCCTAGGAGATGAAGCACCAAAAGTCATGTGGGCCCCGTTTGGGTAAGCTAGTACATCAACTTCTCGGGGTCGTAACTTTTGCATACGATCTCCGTTTTAGGCGTGTGATAGCCCGTTGGAAAGGTATTGTCGAGGAGATTCATTTTGGGGGCTCAATCTTGCCTTTGGCTATCATTGAGGAGATCGATACCGAAAAACCTTCATTTAGGCCCTCAAAATGGCCCCGGAAGTAAAAACTGCTAAAAATAGTAAATTGCCAAAAATGTCAGAAAGCTGTTTTGAGCCAGTTGGAAAAGGTGGGTGGCCACCGATATCCATTTGGATCACACAAGTAAAACAAAGCTTTGCACATGGGCGACCAAACCGACCTAACACCTGAAACCTTTATAATAGAAAATAGCAGTGCGTTGAGCTAAAAATCGTGCCGCAGAAAGAAAGAGTTTCACAAGTACAACAAAATCACCAAGCTTCCCTTAGGCGCTCCTTTTTCGTCACCTTGGCCAATACCGAAAAACCTCCTTCTCTTCATGCTTCCTTGCCTCAGTTCATGCGGTTCGCTACAAACTTCCTCTGTTCGTCCCCTTGCTTGGTCTAGACTTCCCCTCGGCTCAACTTCCCCCTTTCACACGTTTAAGTTTTGCCTTAGCCAGATTTTCCTTTTCACTTCGACCTCGCCAATGCACCCGTATCGAATGACTCAACCAGATTGCTTGAACTTGCTTGATAGAACTTGTTCCACCGAACTTGTCTCCAAACTTGTCTTCTTTCCAAATGGGTGCTCCCTTGGTTAAATATGCACTCTCCTCTTTCAAAAGGTGCGTCCATTCGTCAACTTGGGACGCCACCTTTGATTACACTTGAGCCAACTTCTTGACTGGGCGCGTGCCCCTTTGGTGGGCGCTCGTCGTGGTCTATCTGTCATGTCTCGTGCATGTCTTGCCTTCGTCATGGGCGCACACCCCTTTGTTGTGCTCTACCCATACTTGGCTGATTCCTCATATTCTGTTTTGGGCACCGAAGTCAAGCTCACGTCCACATCGCCGATCCGTTTCTTGGCTTGGCATTCGCAACATGTCCGTCTATTGGAAAACTTCCCTTGGCGTGCGCCCAAGGCCAGGTGTGTTTCCAATTGTCATTTGGTTGACTCCCCCTTGGTGCGCCCAAGGCGTCCAAGCTACTCAACTCCTCGTTTCACACATTCGGTTGGTTGGGTGCTTTCGCAGTTGGCGCACCCACTCGTCCAACCTTCCCTCTTCGGTGAGGGTGCCAATGTCCACCATGGGGCACTCACTTGCCCGCTTCATCCATTAAGTCTCTGAACTCAACTTCTTCCACAATTCATGGCATGGAAAAGTCATCTTTGGCACGACAACGCACCCAAAGACTCCAACTTCGTCTATAAAGTGTCTGAGCATCCACTGACTCACCCTGTTCACATGTCTTGGCTGAGGAGGGAGCGTGCGCACCTAGGTCTAGTCCTGAGGTGTGACACTTTAGCAGTCAAATCCCTGCACAAAGAGGGTCTCTTGTCTGACAAACAAGAGATATCGTACACCAATTGGTGTCTCTCTTAACGTTGACCTTAAAATTAGATTATTATTATTAATTCAATTTTACCAAACATTATAGACTTTGGCTTTTTTATTATATACAATTTATGGTGTGTAATTTGATTTATAATGTGTAATTTAATAGGGTGCATTTAATTTATACAAGCATTAAGTTCATATATATATATATATATATATATATATATATATGTCAATTGGGTTTATCTCGAGTGGTTTGTGATGAGGGGTGTTTCCCCCACCCAGAGTTAATTTCCCCCAAGTGACATGTTGAGCTCTTAAATGAGCAAGCTATTAAGCTCTTAAATTTGGTTTATTCACAATACCATCCTCGAAATGAGAGGAAATACCCGGTAGATTTCCCCAAGCTCTATTTCAAGTATATATATATATCCTCCCCTTTTTTATTTAAATCAAAAAACTATATAGTAAGTATATGCAAACAGCACCTATACAAATCGGTAATGGCTGATTTCTTTGCCGAAGATATGAGGCGTTGTCGATCCGATAAGTTAATGTACAAAGAAAGAACAAGCTCTCATTCCGAATCTAAACTGGGATTCGCCCTCTTACTAGTAACTAAAGATAGGGTGTTTGCGTGGGTCGGACGATCAACAAGTAGATCGCCTAAATTCATTCCGGAATAACTTGGCTACGCCCTCTACAGTTGCTGCATAGAATCTCATGCATATGTTAATGTGCATTGTGTGCGCACGGCTTATGAAAAGTCTTGAAATTATATTCATTATATTTCAATTTATTATAACGGATTTGTCAAAAGAAGTTAGGCCAAAATAAAACATAGTTCTTAGAGGCTTTGACTCATAGACAAGCTGTATGCAATCTGTTAAAATAAACGAAATAAATTAAACCTAATCAACCAGTAGTTATCAACCAGTAGTTATGTTGATATGAATCTCATATACTAGATGGTATTATTGTATCCTGCTATGTTGATATTTTACTATATGATAATTTCTAAGCATCTTTTATTTGTATCCTGCTCTTAGATTATCTCTCACTTTTACTTTTACATAGTCGTTCTGAATTTTATAAGAATACTAAGGGTGTAGTGCACGCTATACCCCTTCAGGACATACTTGCATACTCCAAGGGTTCCATGCATAATTCCCTTCAAGCATTTGACCTTGAGCATTGGGAAGAGTGGCACAACTGTAGAAACTCTGTTAAATCCGATTGTTGCCCGTATTTCTGAGACTACTGTATGCTGAGGTATAATGCTTTCACCTTATTTCACCTTATTGTGCTTCTCTCAGTTTTTCCTCGTGAGTGATTGAGTCTGCAACCTACCTTCACGACATCGTGAAACCGCTCGAGCAAAAGTGCTCCACACTTTTCAACTTCGGCCACGGTGGGAGTGCTAGTAGGTGGAAGTAGAG
Organism: Picea glauca; assembly: GCA_000966675.3. Lineage (NCBI taxonomy): Eukaryota > Viridiplantae > Streptophyta > Pinopsida > Pinales > Pinaceae > Picea > Picea glauca. Next base: position 347,510 of record JZKD02S2233886.1, read on the forward strand.
ACGTTGTTCCACCTCTCTCCATAGTACTCACATGGATCTATGCAACCCTGTTACTCCTATGTGAGTCAGATCGATAATCATAATCCATGTGCTTGCATTCACTAAACCTTTTCATGTCAAGATTATCATTAATCATTTCAATTTCACAATACAAAACTATCAAATAAGTGCTACTCCCTAACTCAATCCAAAGTCCCAGAGTCATACCCCCATCAATGTTTCCTTAAATTCTCCCACTAAGGAAATTGTTAGTAGCATCTGTAACATATATATACAATAATATCTCATGTAATCATCAAATGACTAGTCCTCATTATTCAATCAATCATTAAAATGAATATTCATCAAAGCATCTCATGCAATTGTTTTTAAATCCTTTCCCATTTTAATCTAAACGATCCAATTCAAATGTGAATAGTATAATAAAATTTATTACCTCCATCTTTTTTGAATAAACACCCTTAAAGAATGAATTAGGTTTGTAAAAATAGTAAGGTAAAACTGGGCACTACAACTAAGAATTCTCAAATATTTATGTTCTATCTATAGTATCCCAATAAACACATATAAGAAAAATGTTATGATCATCAATTGCATGAAAACTAGCTACCCCAATTTTGTGTATGATATTAAAAGCTCAAAGAAATTTAATTTGTATAAGAATAATGGACCTGACCTCCACCACAAGCTCATATATATATATATATATATATATATATATATATATATATATATATATATATATATATTTGATAAAAGTATTGATGGAGTATGAAAAACCTATTTTGGTATTAAGAACAACTGAAAAGAAGCATACTTTTAGTTTACTATGAAGAAAATAAGGCCCTATTTGACATCTATGTTACTTCGTTTATCTTATATGGATCTGAAGTTTGGAATTGCAACATTTTTAGGAATCCTATAGGAAAATCAAACAAATTTAAAAGAATTTTATAATATATAATCTTAAGAAGTCTAAAATTAATACACACTATCCAATTATCCTCTTAGAGTTTTGGCTTAGATCACTTGATATAAAGGCTACAATTAGGTAATCCATTTAAGATTTCAATGTTGATTAAAACCATTGGGAATATAAGGGAGAAATTTCTATAAAATATTGATGGCATCATAAAGTTGAAACCAAGAAATATAGAAGAAGAGGAAATTCAAGTACTTCAAATATATCAAAATTTTTAAGATAGTTGGTTTAACAAATAAAATCAACATTGCTAAAATAAAAATAAAATCTTATGAATTTCATATTTAAACTAGGCATTGAATAAAACCTAAAACACATAGGGAACAATAATATGTAATCTTCTTGATACTAATAAAGTGGAGGATGAAAAATAATTTCTCTTAAAATTTCATGTCTATGCATGCAGTAGGTATCAATTTCAAAATATTTATAACATTGTAGATCTTGCGAATTTTTTAACTCATGATAAAAAAACAGATAGAAAAATTTCTCTCCATTATTTTTAATCACATCTATATAATATTAAAATAAACCTTTTAATTTTCTTAAAAATTTCTTAAATTCCAATATACCAAAATTGATTTACTAAATAATAATCATCATAAAAATATTATGCCATCATTGTTGAATATCAAAAATGAATAACATAAAGTTGATCTACGAACAATAAACATCCTAAAAAAAAATCATGCCATCACTCTTGAATATCAAATCATTATTAAGTGAATGAAATAAAGGTAAACTAAAAATTGTGAGAATAAAACAAAAATAAATAAATCATGATATAATCTTTGTAGTGCTTTGTGAACATTTAAAATGAAATAAAGTTATAAATGGACTCAAAACATTATTTTTTCTATAAGTAATTTAAGCTGTGAATATAAACATATAAATATATATTTTGATGTATAAGATATATATTAATATAAATAATATAAGATATATATTAATATAAATAATATAATATTTAAATATATAATATTTAAAAAATAAAATTATTTTTATCTATACTGAATTATAAAATATAAAATGTTGTTTTTTTTTTTAAATTTTAATTAAAATTCATCTTATAATGTTTATATAATTTATCCTTAAGCTTTGCAATGAATTTGCTTAATAGTCCACTTGCTATTCATCACCTTCTCTCTATTTTGTAGTMCTTCCCACTACCTTAATATTAATATATATTTTGATGTATAAGATATATATTAATATAAATAATATAATATTTAAAAAATAAAATTATTCTTATCTATATTGAATTATAAAATGTTGTTTCTTTAAAATTTTAATTAAAATTCATCTTACAATGTTTATATAATTTGTTTTTAAACTTTGCAATAAATTTGTTTTATAGTCCACTTGTTCTTCATCACCTTCTCTTTATTTTGTAGTTCTTCCCATTACTTTTTTAGAATTTACTCTTCATCACCTTCTCTCTATTTTGTAATCCTTTCCACTACATTTTTAGAACCAAGTGTTTCTCTCCTTCCTCAACTTATCCTTTCCTCTCTCCTTTTCAACAACACATATGCAATGTTTCATTTTCAATTAAAAAAAATACCTTTTACATGTTTTTCATTTTCAATTACAACCTAATCATTCACATAGAGAGTTTTACTTTCAACTACAACAAAACCTATGTTATTTATATGCTTAAATTTAGTGGCTCAAAAGTTGTCCTAATGTTGTTCATGTACTTTCATTGACTTGCTAAATGAACATATCACAAACAAAAGTAACAATGACAATTATTTTTCTATATATATTTTGCATTTCTATTAAGAAGCAATTGTCCTCTTTATTTTCCAACGCACTTGTATTGAACATAAATTATTGTTTTTTTTTTCTATATTAAAATTATAGTGTATGGATATTTATATATTTCATTGCCTTCTTATTTACTTAGATCACTTGCATATATCCATCATGTTAACTTAGGGATATTAAGCACGTGGAATGATAAAAGCTTTATGGAGTTAGCAATAAAGGGATTTAGTTAAAAACCAGAAAACCTTTCCGTGTTGTACCTATTTATATTTTATTAGTCCCCGCTTTAAAGCAACAACCACTATTAGGACTTATTTGATAAAGCTTCTTCAACCGAGCTCTTTTTAATCACAGTATCCATTGAGACAAAAATCTAAATTACATTTTCTTCCGTGTCGGTTTCTTCATTTGCTAGGAAAACCATTACAACCTACATGTGAACCAAGAAATGAGTAATACTTAATACAATAAGAATCCAACAATAGGAGCGAGAGGAACAATAGGGAGCAGAGTAATACGACCTGCATTAGATGATCCATTTGGTTTACATGCATATGAGGGTTTATCACTCAGAACATATTTGCACTATGGAAGGGGAACCGTTTGAAGGAAGCAACAAGTTCTGCATAGAAGGAAAATCATCCTGGGATCCCAATGCAATACAATGCATATGCTTCTCTTTTGTAGGAATGCCTAAAATCAAAAGCCTTGGCACAGGGTAAGTATGTTCACTATATTATGATAAAAAATCGATTTAAGGTAGATGTTTTTTTTGATTCAAGGTAGATGTTTTTTTTAATATGCTTTTGTATTTTGAAACGAAAGCTATAACATTGATAACTTGGATTATTTATTTATTATTGAAAAAAAATTCAATTTTGTATGTAAGCCCACTAGCTTGGTTTCTTTGATCCTTATGCTTTGTACATAGAGCTATAATATAAAATTGCACACACGAAACACTCATGCAATATTATTATTACATACTCAAACTCAAGATACAATACACTTATACTAGTGCTATCAGATCCAATTTATTTTAAACTTGGAGATAGAGGTTGAGAGAATATCTCAACAATCTCCAAGAAACCCAAACCTATTATAATGTAAGCATTAATTCTAACACCCTCCCTTAATTCTTACATCAGAAAGAAAAACACTTCAATCATATATTACAAACAAAATTTGATCTCTGTATGATCTGGGCTTCATCAACATTTCTATCTACTTCTAAACTCTAGTAGACTATGCTTCTCCACAACTATTCATTCTGAGCTGCCACTTGATCATTCATTGAAGATACAATTGCTTCTGATCATCGATGACGTATTTGTAATGACGGTTGATTATTGACATACTTACATCTGTTAAAGTCCATAGCTTGTTTTATTTGACAGAAAATCAGTGTAGATACTGAATCATTCTATTGACATGCTCCCATATGTCGATGTACATAGCACAATGTATTCGCCAGTTATATAGAAGAGCATTCTGGATACTAAATGTATCCAACGATAAATCTTACAAAGTGACTTATTTCACACAAGCTTACAAACACACAAGAATCACAACTATAACCAATAGCTATATTCTAGAAAAGTATGAGAGGCTATGTACTGAGTTCATTATCACTGTCAAAATTTGGTGAGTCTTCCAAGATGACATTTGGTGAGTCTTCAAATATGGCATTGACAAGTCTTCATAAAAAGCTATATTGGCCGATTCTTTTAGTTTTCCATTTAAAAGATCTTTGGAACGAATTTTGTAGTTCAATCTTGTATGTCCATGTTTTCGGTAGTAGAAGCATTCAAATGAACTTTTGTTTTTATTCATTCTTCCTTTGGAAAATAATGCAATTTTGGTTTGTGAGACAACTTCTTTGTCTCCTGCTTTGATCCTCTTTTCTTCAACTAAAAGCACTGCTATCATTTCATCCAGTGTTCGAGAGGACAACTGACTTAAAGTAAAAGCAACATTATCATAATCTGAAGATAGACTATTTAATAAAATTCCCTTTGCATCTTCATCCTCTATTGTAGCACCAATTTCAATGAACTGCCTTATAAGTGACTTTAGATTATTTATGTGACTAGACAAAGATGTATCTTCATACATGTTAAGTTTAAATAGTTGTAACTTTAAGGAAAATTTTTCATTTACAACTCTTTCGCCAAATAACTTACTCAATTGGTCCCATATTTCTTTAGATGATTTTTCTAAATCTATGAAATGTAGATATTTGAGAGAGACAATCCAATAATATACTTAGCTTTAACCTCCTTTCTCCCCCATTCAATCAATTGTTTGGCATCTACCGATGCTAATTATGTTCCCTTTACTATACTCCATAAATTCTTATGCATCAATTGCATTTGAATCTTTACTTTCCAAGTATGAAAATTAAGGCCATCAAATTTTTCCAAAGCTACATACTCCATGTTCAAAAGAAACTGATCTTCAAAGAAATGATTACCTCATGCAATAGCAAAACCAACAATGACTTCTCCCTTATTATGCAACCTTCCTCTCGCTAGGATCCCCACATACAAACGACAATATGGTGCACCGTTTCCCTTTGATAGCGAACTATCCTACAAAACAATGACTAACAAAACACTCTCATACTGCTAACATATCACAATTCATTTGCAATACAACCTGAGGAAATAGACACAATGGCCCGGGAAGTGTTCTTGAACATAAGTCCGAGAATGATCCTCCTGATTGCATGCTCATGTGCGACTGATCTTTGGCATCTAAATGAACATTCAACGAGAGTCTGGAGATATGGAAGAAATAAGCCGCACATTTATAAGATCAGTCACATATTTATAAGTGGGTATATTTATAAATGATCTTTGGCATTCAAATGACCCTCGTCAACCAAATCTTGTGGAGGATGGTGGGTGGCTTCGCCACATTCTTGACGTATCCACAAAAAACTCACAGAACCAATAATACATAAAACAACATGACACTTACATATTCTGGGCCCTCCTGTGAAGGAATCACACCCAGATCTATTGAGCTACTGGGTCTAATACCAAGATAAAATTGCACACACAAGGCACTCACACAATATTATTATTACATACTCAAACTCAAGATACAATACACTTATATAAGTGTTGTCGATCCAACTTATTCTAAACTTGGAGATAGATGTCGAGAGAATATCTCAACAATCTTCAACAAACCCAAACCGATTCTAATGTAAGCATTAATTCTAACACTATATCGTCGAGGATAATTTATGAATGAGTTCGAGATCACATGGTTTAGGGAGGAAACACAAAAATAAAAGCAATCGAAGAGTAAGCAGAGGTGGTTGCAGATCCAATGCCTATAGTAGTGCATACCTGCCATAGCAAAACATAACTCTTCTTTAGATGCCTATCTTCTATAGAATATAATGACTATCTATAATGAATGCAACTATCTATCTGTTTCCATTTTGTAAAAGTAGGAATACCACCTATGTATGATAGCCTAAAGGTCTTCATTACTAGTAGCTACTAGGTTTCTCATTAATGTATTGTGTTCTCCCAATACAACCTCTAGTTTACAATTTTAATTGGAAAATATTTGTTGCAACACTAAATGATTCGTTGTCCTGCATATGCTAGAACAAGCCCAACAAGAACTAGGATATGATAATATGATTAAATACGATAACTATCCAATTAAGAAAATGACCCATTTTAGGATATTGCATATTCTCTGATATTGGTGACCTCGTTAGCTTCTACTGGCATGCCTTATATTATCAATAAGAAATCTGTGAGAATAACATTATATTCAACACATCGTGTACTATTGAAATGTGTCTGGGTTTGATTATAGGAAAGTCTCAACGTTGATACTGATCAGGAAAAACTTTGGATCGAAATTACATGTTAGCATTGTTAAGGAACTATAGGATAAAATTTGTGAGCACCACGTAAAACCTTAACATTGTTAAGAAACAACAATGGGATTATAAAACGTCCCCAAGGTTTAGGACAGTCGGTAACAGAGTGTGTTGTTAAGGCACTCTGTGATGTTAAAGTCACCGGTTCGAAACTTGCATGGACAAAAAATCCAACCATGTTAAGGGTCGGTGTGGCTCAGGCCGGGTGCGATCCCTGGGTGATTTTGATGGCTTAGATGCCCCTGAGTCGCGGTTTCTTAGCCACAAGTTAGTCTCACATGTCACGGACAAACTAATAAACAAAAAAAAACAATGGGATTATAAATATTATCGCCATTAATGAAAAAATGATGGTGTTCCTATAAATTCCATCAGTAAAAGAATTTCGAATTGACTAGAAATGTTAATCAATCCATTTATTGATTACAGTGATATTCACTCTGTAAATAGTTGGAGAAGAATGTTGTAAGTGGGTTACTATTTTTTTTTAACAAACAATTCAAAGAGAATATGGTGAAGGTACATGCAGTTTTAATTTTCTTGAGTTTACTAATCTTACCCATCCATCCTAAGTAGATTATCTCCTTTCCATGCATGGTCCGACTACCCTATAAAGTTCATGTTAAGATGTGCTCGTTTAACCATAAACAATATCACAATATTGTCACCCAACCATAGGCTTGCAACCACCCCCAAGCACCGTAACCTTGATAGATAGAATAATTTCAGAAGCAGTACCAAACCCAACATATAACCAAGAGATAGCGCACCTTTCTCCAAAGGTAGCGCACCAAGCAGAAAGTCCCAAAACCATAAACCAAGACCAACTCCTAGCTACAGTCATTGCAGCTGCACTCCTCCTCTAGACCCGCGCACTAATTATCTTGAGTGTGAGAGTGTGTGTCCAAATGAGCTCAAGTGCCCTCTATTTATAGTGCTCTTTTCCACGTGTCTAGGCTGACTTCTTCTTTTAGAGGCTAATACTTCAATATTAATTATTTTATTGACTTGACTTGTCCTCTAGGGTTTCTACACATCTGTTTAGGGTTTCTCTAGCTTCTAGAATATTCTAATATAGTCAGAGGTTACACATGGAGGTTGATACCTCCTGCAACTACCATAATATCAACCCTCCCTCCTAGCGAGGGAAGTATTAACAAGTAGCATCGTCATAACCACACATGCTATCTCATGATCACATAGATCAAGTCACGAGCAACATCACCACTATTAGTATCATTTGATAATAGCCTGGCATTAAAAAAATATATCGTCAACTACATCATTTCTCGAGGCCATACTCCATTTGAGTAATCAGGCATGATGTTGGATAAGCCACTCAATCAAGAGAGTGATACAAGGACCATTCTCCTAATCTGGACATACATCCTAGAAGAATGATTGTCCCAACAGATGTGAATTTCCTCAATGACTACAAGAACCATCCTCTCCACTGCATCATCTCTAAGATGTACTAACATGATGTGAATGCATCATATATAATATGTACTAACATGATGTGGAGTACCATATACATCATCTCTAAGCCGTACTAGCATGGTGTCAATGCACCATCTCTAATCTATACTTGCATGATGTAGATCAATGCCTCTGCATCATCTCTAAGTTGTTTGATCATATCTAAGCTGTACTAGCATGATGCTCTGCATCATATCTAAGATATACTAGCATGATCATATCTAGCATGATGTGAGTCATCTGCATCATCTCTAAGCTGTATGATCATATCTAAGTTGTACTAGCATGATGCTCTGCATCATATCTAAGATTTACTAGCATGATCATATCTAGCATGATGCGATTCAAGCATAAGCATCGTCTCTAAGATGTACTAGCATGATGCCAATGCATCATATCTAAGCTATACTAGCATGATGTGTCTCAAGACATCTGTATCATATCTAAGTTGTACTAACACGATGCTGCAACATCATATCTAAGTTGTACTAGCATGATACACATCAACAATATGTCAATTTCGACCATTATCCACAGGGAGAATGTATGTCCATTAACATTCCCTCCCAACTGAGGAAGTCATCTCCTCCCTTTAAACCAAGGGAGCAATCTCCACGAGTCCCAACTTGTCCCTCAAGTATGGAAGCTTTATCTTGGACAGAGGCTTCGTCAAAATATCAGTTGTTTTCTCATCGGTGGAGATATACTGGAGAATCACTTCTCCCTTCTGGACCTTATCACGGATAAAGTAGTTCTTGATCTCAATGTGCTTCAACCTTTCATGGAACATAGGGTTCTATGAAAGATTCATAGAGCTCTGATTATCACAATGTATCACAGTTGAATCCAACACCTGATCAAATAGTCCTTAAACCAGTTTACATAGACATACTACTTCCATACAAGCATCACAAGCTGCAATATACTCTGCTTCTGCAGTGTTGAGTGCAACAGACTTTTGTTTCATGCTAGCCCATGATATCATAGCAGATCCCAAAATGAAGCATATACCAAAAGTACTCTTTCTATCATTTGCACTCCCTTCCCAATCTGAATCAATAAATCCATGCAATTGTACATCATTGTTTGAGGCATATCTCAAACCATAGGTTAGTGTCCCATGAAGATATCTCAAAATATTATTTGCATCTACCCAATTCTCATGTCTAGGTTTCACCTGGAACTGGTTCAACGTGTTCACAACAAAGAAAATGTCCGGCTGGGTATTCACCAAGTACATCAATGAGACAATCAACTGCCGGTATAGGGACGAGTCTACTGGATTAGAACCAAAGTCTCTCAACTTTCTCATATCTATCACCATGGGAGTTTCCATGGATTTGCAATCCATCATCCCAAACTTCTGAAGGATCTTTACAACATACTTCCCTTTCCCTAGGAAGATTTCACCATGCTTCTGCCATACTTCTAGTTCCAAATAATAATGCATGAGACCAAGATCCTTCATATAGAATTCAGAGGCTAGCTCCTTACACTGAATAATGAAAGGCTTTGCACTTGTCAGAAAAAAAATCAACATATAGTAGTAGGATCACAGGTGCATCATTCACAACCTTGTAATAAAGGTTTGGATCAACATAGCTCTTGGAAAATCCAAGTCTCGTCAAGTAACTGTCAATTCATGCATACCAAGCTCTTGGAGCTTGCTTGAGTCCATACAAAGCCTTCTTTAATATGCATACATGGGTATCTCTCGGGTGTACCTCAAAACCTCGAGGTTGCTCTATGTATACTTCGTCCTCAATAAATCCATTGAGAAAATAGGTCTTTACATCCATCTGATGTAAACCCCAACCCATGGATGCTGCAAGAGATATGATGGCTCTGATAGAGGTATATCTAGAAACTGGAGCAAACATCTCATCATAGTCTTCTCCCTCCTGTTGGGAGAACTTTCTAGCCACAAATCTCACCTTGTATTTATTGATACTCCCATCTACTGCATGCTTTATCTTGTAAACTCATTTTGAGGTTACTACCGACTTTCCTTCAGGTCTAGGAACAATTTCCCATACATCATTTTTCATGATGGATTGATATTCTTCTATCATAGCTTCGTTCCATTCTTTCTTCTTGACTGCTTCCTCAAAGGTGGAAGGTTTTGCATTGACAAGACTTGTCATGAGTGCCACATAACTAGAGAATCTTTTGGGCCTCTTGCTTTCCCTGAAGGTGCCACTGGGAGCTTTATGTCTTTCTTCTTCTTGTAAGGTGGATTCTAGCCATGCTGGTCATTTTCTGTTCTTGGGTACAACAACTGGTTCTACAGGTTCAAGTGGTTGGTCTTGTTCTTCACTGGGATGTTCTGGTGAACATGTACTTTCTTCCTTGGGGTCTTCATATTCTTCTTCATCATTGGAGTCTATGGGATCTTCTATAGATTTCTTGAAGGAAATATTCTCATCAAAAGTTACGTCCTTGCTGATTTCAATCTTCTATTGACATGGAACATAGATTATGTAAGCTTTTGATGTATCACTATATCCAACGAATATGCCCTACTTTCCTAAAGGTTCCAACTTCTTCCTTTTGTCCTTGGGAACATGGATATAGATAGGACACCCAAAGATCTTTAAGTGTTCCACACTTGGCTTCTTTCATGAGAAGGCTTCTTCTGGAGTCATGATCTTCAATATACGATGAGAACTTCTATTCTAAATATATACAACTGTCATAGCTGCTTCTCCCCTAGAAATATGGATAGATTCTGGTCATTCATCATTGCCTTAATATATTCTTCAATGGAACAATTCTTTCTTTCTGCTACACCATTCTGTTGAGGATTATGTGGGACAGTTAGCTCCCTCCTAATCCCAGCTGCTTTATAAAAGGAAACGAGTTCCTTGGAGGTGTATTCTCCTTCATTATCAAATCTTAGCATCTTGATCTTCTTATTTGTCAAGTTTTCCACTTCAGCCTTGAATTCTTGGAACTTTACAAATACTTAATCTTTCGTCTTTATCAGATACACACAAGTATTTCTTGAGAAGTCATCTATGATTGTCACATAGTAAAGAGAGCCTCCTATAGACTTCACTGACACAGGACCACATATCTGAGTGTATTAGATCCAAGATCTCCTTGGATCTACTCTCACTACTTGGGACTGGATTCTTAATATTCTTCCCAAGTGCACATCCTCTGCAAATACCTTCATGTACTGATTGTAGTTCTGGTATGCCTACAACCATATGTTTTAGAGATGGTAATGTTTGATAATGAAGGTGAGCATACCTTCTATGCCATAACTCACTAGGATTGAGTTCATCATGTACAAGATCTTGAACATTTTGACCTAGGAGTTTATACAATCTTCCTTCACGTATCCCAATAACTCTAGCATCTTCTATTTTTGAATCTTTAGACCATACAAGAACTTTTCCATCAACAAAGGTTATTCTATCTCCTTTGTCTTCCAAGCAAGAAATAGATACTAAATTCTTTTTCAAACTAGGAACATATAAAACATTGTTAAGATGATTATTGTTACCTGATTCCATTTTGATAGAATCGTTTTCCAATCCTTTGACTGCATAAGAATTATTGTCTCCAAGTTCCACTTTATGAGAGGTTTCCTTTTCCTTTATGCTTGAGATATTTTCATGATCACCAGTCATATGTCTTGAAGCTCCATTTTCGATCAACCACATGTCATCTTCAAAAAATCCTGTAAGAGCCGAGTAGTAGAAGAAATATGTTTCTTCATGCTTGGCCTTCTTTGAAGGTTCTTCATCATTGGCAGTTGACACATGGTGTCTTTCCTTTCTCTTCTTTGCTAGTTTAGGACAATCTGTTTTGTAATGACCATAATCATGGCATCCATAACATTGTACCTTTGACATATCTCTCTTATGATTGAATTTCTTTCCTGAACCAAATATTTTCTTACCTCCATGTATCTTGAACTTTGTTGCATAGGCTTGACTATCCTCTTCCTTTTGAGATATTCCTTTTGAGTTTATCCTTGTCTCTTCTTGTGAGCAACATGTCCAAAGTTCTTCAAGCGTTGGAAACTCCTTCCTTGTGGTCATACTTGTAGCAAATGCATCCCATGATCTAGAGAGACCATTAAGTGCAATATTCACAATTTCTTTTTCTGGAATAACTTCATCAATGGCTTGTAGTTGATCTCTCAACTGAGAACTCCTTTCAAAGTATGAGGCTACAATATCATCCTTAGTCATCTTTGTGTCACAAAACTCTTTCTTCAGAGTCATCACTTGTGCAATATTTTTGACTGCAAAGAGGTTAGTTAGGGAATCATACATCTTCTTGGATGAGTCAAGATTTGATATGTAGGGTATCAAGTGATCTTTTACATAGTCCAAAATGATACTCATAGCATTGATGTCATTGTCCTTGAACTTCTCCATTGTTGCAATGCTCTGAGGTTCATTTTCTTTTCCTGCTTCAAACTATGGTTCCACAATCTTTCCCTTCACGATATCTAGAACCTTGTTCTTGGCAAGGATGAGGTCAATCCTTGTCTTCCATGCTTTGAAGTTTGAAGCTCCTTCTAGCTTGTTTTTTGTCTTCATAGAGTAAGTCATGACTTCCTTTGACTTTGAATTTGACCAGTCAAACATTGACTTTGACCCAAAAATTCAACCTTGACGTTTTTTCTTGTTGAGAGTACCAAAAGGTGCGCTAGGATAATGCGCACTAGAATTTCTAGGGATTATGCCAAACTTCTCACTTTAAGTGTCCAAAAGGTTAGGTTAGGGTTTGTTGCAACTACACAATAAAAAACCCTAGTTGCAGCTGCAACTGGTGCCATAACGAGCTTAACAAATAACTGCCACACTACCTTCCAGTGGTTAGATTGTCCTAAAGGTGGTGTGGGCCCATAACCTATTAATATGTGCTCTTTTAACCATAGACAATATCACAATATTATCACCCAACCATAGGCACACAACCACCCCCGAGCACCGTAACCTTGATAGATAGAATAATTCCGGAAGTAGTACCAGACCCAACAGATAACCAAGAGATAATGTACCTTTCTCCAAAGGTAGCGCACCAAGAAGAAAGTCCAAAAACTATAAACCAAGACCAACTCCCAGCTTTAGTCGTTGCAGTTGCACTCGTCCTCTAGACTTGTGCACTACTTATCTTGAGTGTGAGAGTGTGTGTCCAAATGAGCTCAAACACCCTCTATTTATGGTGCTCTTTGTCACTTGTCCAGGTCAACTTCTTCTTTTAGAGGCTAATACTTCAATATTAATTCTTTTATTGAGCCGACTTGTCTTCTAGGGTTTCTACACATCTGTTTAGGGTTTCT
>JZKD02S2233886.1:422919-437236 GCA_000966675.3 Picea glauca
AAGGAATTGTAAGCGAGAAAATTTCATTTGCTAGAATTAATATGATACAGATTGAAGATTCCAGATCTTGTCAAGCCTGAGTTATGTGTTTCTCTGTCATTCCATCTTTTATTTCATATCTTTGATGAATGTTTAACTACAACTTAGTGCAACCTCTACTGTGGTGATTAATCTGTTAGATTATCTAATCGTTTACAACTTTTCCTCTGTATCGGCTATCGGCGGATACAAGACCTATGAATGTTTTAGATTTCTAAATTGTATGCTTCATTAAAGTTTTCCTCTCTCTTTCTTCTGTTGGCACAAAGTGAGATTCCTGTTTAATTGATGCCTCACATTTGTTATACAACTATATGYTTTTCTTTCATTCCATGCACAATTTCCTTTAAATTTGACTCAGATACCAGAAACGAYCTTTATTTATGTTATATTGTTTATTCAAATTTTGGAAGTTCTACTTTTTAATTCAAATCAGAAATTTGCAAACCTTAAAAATAAATTCAATCTTTTAAAAAAGAAACCCTTGTCCCTCATGACTGTAATAGTCACAAGACAAACTAATATAGAGCTTGATCTATCAGATCAGACAAGCATTGCTTTAAACCTGTTTAATACCATCTTATAGACAACAAGTACATGGGTCGTGATTGAAATGGATATTAATATCCAAGAACAATGGGAAGCTAGACGAAGACGCTTAGGAAATCATCCATAAGACACCCCTCATTATAATTGATATTTCTTCCTTTAGTTTTCCTTACCTTTGTGATGCATTGACGGTATACTTTACAGCCTTAAAGTATAAACTTGGGAACATCATATTTTTGGCACCGTTACCGGGGAGCGAAGAAACAAATCTATTCCCTGGGAAGAACGACACTGGCATTTTCTTTCTTTGATGGTGAACAAAGATCGAAAACTATATAGGGCTACCCTTATCTTTCACTTGGTGACTCCATGATAAGTAAACTAGATTTCAATTTAAAGAACACCAGGAAGAATCTAGTCGACAAACAGACTTCGCCCATGCCCTATCCAGAGAAAATCTTAAAATTAAGAAGATTCTGTAAACCAACTACTTCAGAGACCCATAAGCTTTATCAACCGAAAGTAACATAGTTGAACACTTTAGGTATATTTGAAAGACCAAACACCTCATCTCATTGTGGGAAGCTACCTGTCGATGGGATTGTAACCCTTGAGCCTCATTTGGTCTTGCCTGATTGTAAAACTGAGATTTCCCTGATGGTCCCTTTCTCCAATAGAGGAAAAATATCCGCTTCACTTCCCGCTTCTATTGACTCCTTCTCACTTCACGAATTTCGTTTCCCTATCCCTCAGAACTCCTACAGTCATCCTATTTATCCTGATACAACCCCTGCCGACTCTCCTATATACTCACCCTGTGAGTATGAAGAAACAAGTCCATTTTTTCCTTGTTTCCCTTCCTCAAGTTTCCCATCCCTTGATAGCTGAGTTCCTGAAACCTTTCCTTTCAATCTACAAGCTTCAAACTCTAAATAAAAAATGGCAGTGACCAGAGGAGGTGGGGCTGGAGGCGCTCCCCTAGGCAGTGCCGGAGGAGGAGCATGGGGCCAAGTATCACCCCTTCGAATCTTTTCAAAAGTAGCTTCCATATATGCCCCTCTAGTCCTCCAAAATCCTCTCCATGACTTACCCGAAAACTACATGAAAAATCTCCCGAAATTTACAGGAGAAGGTGATTTAACCGCCGCTGAACATATCAATTTCTTTGACCAATTTACTGACATTCTTGGGCTTGAACATGAATATGTTTACTCAAGACTCCTGGTTCATACCTTTGAAGGGCATGTGAGAACCTAGTTTCGAGGTCTGGAAGCAGGATCTATACCGTCATATGATGAACTTGAAAATGCTTTTATTAGACAGTGGGGCGAAAGGAAGGACCATCTTTATTATCTAACTGAATTTGGGGCTCTGCGTAAGAAAAATTCTGAATCAGTTCTCGAGTTCACCCAAAGGTTCAAMAAATTGTATAATAAAATTCCATCCAAGGTCAAACCCTCCCAGCCTGCGGCGAAAGTAACCTTCGTTGAAGCCTTTGACCTTGATTTTGCTCTGTTATTAAGGGAGAGGAGATCAGTAGACCTTACTAAAATGCAAGATGATGCCTTAGAAATCGAATCAAACATGATGGCATCAGGAAAGCTGAAAACAAAATTTGAAGCCGAACATAAAGAAACCAGAAGATATAGAGAACAAGGTGGACCCTCTGGATCAGGGAAATCTTCAAAAGATAAAATTGATGATATGGCGAGAATAATCAGAGAATTGTCAAATAAGATCTCAAGAATGGAACAAGACCAAGCTAAGACGGTATACTTTACAGCCTTAAAGTATAAACTTGGGAACATCATATTTTTGGCACCGTTACCGGGGAGCGAAGAAACAAATCTCTTCCCTGGGAAGAACGACACTGGCATTTTCTTTCTTTGATGGTGAACAAAGATCGAAAACTATATAAGGCTACACTTATCTTTCACTTGGTGACTCCATGATAAGTAAACTGGATTTCAATCGAAAGAACACCAGGAAGAATCTAATCGACAAACAGACTTCGCCCGTGCCCTATCCAGAGAAAATCTTAAAATTAAGAAGATTCCATAAATCAACTACTTCAGAGACCCATAAGCTTTATCAATCGAAAGTAACGTAGTTGAACACTTTAGGTATATTTGAAAGACCAAACACCTCATCTCATTGTGGGAAGCTACCTGTCGACGGGATTGTAACCCTTGAGCCTCATTTAGTCTCGCCTGATTGTAAAACTGAGATTTCCCTGATGGTCCCTTTCTCCAATAGAGGAAAAATATCTGCTTCACTTCCTGCTTCTATTGACTCCTTCTCACTTCACGAATTTCATTTCCCTATCCCTCAGAACTCCTACAGTCATCCTATTTATCATGATACAACCCCTACCGACTCTCCTACATACTCACCCTGTGAGTATGAAGAAACAAGTCCATTTTTTCCTTGTTTCCCTTCCTCAAGTTTCCCGTCCCTTGATAGCTGAGTTCTTGAAACCTTTCCTTTCAATATACAAGCTTCAAACTCTAAATAAAAAATGGCAGCGACCAGAGGAGGTGGGGCTGGAGGCGCTCCCCTAGGCAGTGCTGGAGGAGGAGCATGGGGCCAAGTACCACCCCTTCGAATCTTTGCAAAAGTAGCTGCCAGATATGCCCCTCTGGTCCTCCCAAATCCTCTCCATGACTTACCTGAAAACTACATGAAAAATCTCCCAAAATTTACAGGAGAAGGTGATTTAACTGCCGCTGAACATATCAATTTCTTTGACCAATTTACTGACATTCTTGGGCTTGAACATGAATATGTTTACTCAAGACTCCTGGTTCATACCTTTGAAGGGCAGGTGAGAACCTGGTTTTGAGATCTGGCAGCAGGATCTATACCGTCATATGATGAACTTGAAAATTCTTTTATTAGACAGTGGGGTGAAAGGAAGGACCATCTTTATTATCTAACTGAATTTGGGGCTCTGCGTAAGAAAAATTCTGAATCAGTTCTCGAGTTCACCCAAAGGTTCAACAAATTGTATAATAAAATTCCATCCAAGGTCAAACCCTCCCAGCCTGCGGCGAAAGTAACCTTCGCCGGAGCCTTTGACCTTGATTTCGCTCTGTTATTAAGGGAGAGGAGATCAATAGACCTTACTAAAATGCAAGATGATGCCTTAGAAATCGAATCAAACATGATGGCATCAGGAAAGATGAAAACAAAATTTGAAGCCGAACATAAAGAAACCAGAAGATATAGAGAACAAGGTGGACCCTCTAGATCAGGGAAATCTTCAAAAGATAAAATTGATGATATGGCGAGAATAATCAGAGAATTGTCAAATAAGATCTCAAGAATGGAACAAGACCAAGCTAAGAATGAGCATTTTCCCATAAAGGATTTCTAGAAAAATCCCAACCCTCAAAATCAACATAGATTAATTAAAAATGAAGATAAAAAAATCCAAGCCCCTTTTAAAAGTGAGAAATTTATAGGAGGAGGAGACGTGGAATATTTTGAGGAACTATAAGAAGACATAAATAATCTCGGTGATGACTGTCCCCAACCTTATTTGACAAAACATGATTACGAATAATCTTTAAATACAAAAACTAAATCTGAAAAATAATAAAAACAGTAGTATTATAGAAGATTAAACCTATCAGGGAATCACCGATGATATAATGGCCGAACTAGACTAGAAGTACAATCTAAGGTCGAGAAATAAGAGCTTCAAAATAGTCCCAGTGAAAAAGATTCTGCCAAGAGGCGAAACAAATGAGGCAATTTCGAAAAACGTTGAAAAACAGACTATAAAGACTAAGGCCGCGGCCACACAACCCACTAAAACAAAGTCAACGACAATACAAGCTGCAAATACATAGGAAGTAGATGTTCCTGTAACTGAAGTGAAAACCTCACAACAAAAGAAAGCCAAAAAGAAAGGGCTAGAAGTTCAAACTATAGAAATCGACAAAACCATAGGAAGTTTTAATCTAGAATACGAAATAAATAAAATCAAAATCCTTATACCCCTTGTCGAATTGGAAAAAACTCCAATATATAGGAAACAGATCGCTAAGATGATTAACTTTTCAGAAAACAAAAGTCATGCCGATGTCATAAATCTAGAAGATGACAAGCCTAACATAATTTTCGGCCCACACTTTGAAGGTGCTAGAGATACCGTTGCCCCTTTATATATTACCTTGACCATGTACAATCACCTCCTCCATAATTGCATGCTAGATTTCGGAGCCTCTCATAATGTAATGCCTAAAGACATCATGGACACACTCGGTCTTGAGATCACCCGGCCTTATGGAGGATTATATTCATTTGACTCTAGTAAAGTTAAGTGCATAGGCATGATTAAAGACTTGGTTGTTAATCTCGCACAGATACCTGCGAAAAGCATTCTAATGGATGTGGTTGTAGCTGATATACCCCTGAAGTATGGCATGCTGTTATCTAGGTCCTGGGGTGCCAAACTTGGAGGATCTCTCCAAATTGACATGACGTATGCCACTATCCCGGTTTTTGGAGGACAGTTCACGCGATTGTACAAACAAACCAAATTAGCATTCACGGTAAGTGATCCACTTAACCCAAATAACTACCTTGTATATATTGTTGACCAAGATTTAGGTAATTGTATTTTATCTCTTGATGATGATATTGATGTATGCATAGATGAAAGTGGTACAAAAAATAAAAAAGAAAAAGTACAAATAAAACAAGATGTATATAGCAATGGTATTTGGAAAATGTTTTTTGATGGTGCCTCGTCATGTTTTGGAGCAGGGGTTGGAGTGCTTTTTGTGGCACCTAATGAAAAATTCGTTATCCCGTTCTCTTATAGATTACAATGGAACATTGACCACACAAAGAATGTTTGCGAGTATGACGCCTTAGTGTTAGGATTGGAAACTGTTCGGAGAATGAAAATTAAAAACGTTGAAGTCTTTGGCGATGCAGAGGTTATTGTGAAGCAAGTAAACTGTTAGTACCAAGCCAAACATCCTACACTAAGGTCTTACTAAAATTGTGTTTGGGATCTGATCGAAAACTTCTTCTATTATGTTAATATTCACTTTATTTCAAGAGCATAAAACCAACATGCGGATGCTTTAGCCAAAGCAGCTTCAACATTCACACCTCCCACTGCTTTTAAATTAAGATACCATATACAAATGAGGCATAGGCCTTCCATACCGAATAACATACAACATTGGCAAGTTTTTGAGGATGATGAACAACTCCAAAAGTTTTTAGAAACCGTAGATGAGTTTGCTAAAACACATGCAGACCAAGAAAACCAGAATGACCCCATTTGGATCATGCAAGAAGGGGAAGACCCCCAAGAATTCCAAGATAAAATTGCTGACCACCGTATGCTTGTTTTGAAAAATAATCAGATCCCCAAGGATCTGATTCCCTTAGAAAGGTTATTCAATCACGATGATGTTCCTCTGAAATCCACTTTACAACCTTAACCAAAGGAGGTTGAGGATTGCAATATAGGTACCCAAGAAAAACCTAGGTTCGTGAAATTATCCAAATACTTGCCTACTGAAATCAAAAGCAAGTATGTTGAGTTTCTTAGACAATATAAGGACGTTTTCACTTGGTCTTATGGCGAATTGAGAACTTATGACACTACTATAATAGAACATAAAATCCCTCTGAAACCCAATGTCAAACCATTTAAGAAGAAACGCGGACAGATTAACCCCATGTTACTACTAGTGATAGAAAAGGAAGTCAAAAAACTTCTAGATGCTAAAATCATTGTCCCATTGAGATATTCTGAATGGGTGGCCAATTTAGTTCCAGTAAGAAAGAAAAATGTGAAATCAGACTTTGTGTAGACTTTAGAAACCTGAACCGATCATCACTTAAGGACAATTATCCATTACCTAAGATGGATCATGTTTTAGAAAAAGTAGTTGGAGATAACAGAATGTCCATGATTGATGTTTTTTCAGGTTACAATCAAATTGCGGTACATCAAGACGACAAGGAAAAAACTGCTTTCACTACCCCTTGGGGTACCTTTATGTATGACAATATGCCTTTCAGTTTGATGAATGCAGGGGAAACTTTCCAACGAGCCATGGATATTTCTTTCATGGGCGAGAGGGATAAGTTTTTTGTTATCTATCTTGATGACTTGACTGTTTTTTCTAAATCTGACGCAGAACATCTGACACACCTCAAACAAACTTTCGAGAAATGTCAAAAATTCGGTTTGTCACTTAACCCCAAGAAATCCCATTTTGCAATGTAAGAAGGTAAGCTCTTGGGTCACATAGTGTTTAGAGATGGAATCAAAATCAATCCCAAAAGGGTTGAGACGATAGATACTATAAATATTCCTAGAAATGTAAAGGAAATTCAGTCTTTTTTAGGAAAAATTAATTTCTTGAGAAGATTCATTCCTAACTTTTCCGAAATTGTAAAACTGATCACAGATATGCTGAAAAAGAACAGCAAGGTGAAATGGACAAGTGAAGCCAAAGCATGTTTCAATGAATTAAGAAAGTTATAAGCGAAGCACCAGTCTTGGCAAGTCCTAATTACACAAAGGAGTTTCTGATTTTTTCTTTTGCTTCCGAACACACTATCGCAGTTGTATTGTTACAGAAAAATGAGGAAGGTTTTGAACAACCTATTGCATTTTTCAGTAAAAGTCTCAGGGACGCTGAGATGAAATATAATATATTGGAAAAATAGGCTTATGCAATGGTGAAGGCTCTCAAGTATTTCAGAACGTACGTATTGCACTCAAAGACCATAGCCTACATTCCTACAAGTTCTGTTAAGGATATACTGGGTCAGTCGGATAGTGATGGGAGAAGAGGTAGATGGCTAGCTAAGATTCATGAGTTTGACCTGGAAGTCAAACCAACAAAACTCATTAAAGGTCAAGGTTTGGCTAAATTATTGGCTGAGTCAAACTGGAAAGCGCTTGGAATAAATCAACTGCAAGAGAATGAAGGATATTTAGAGGTAGACGAACTCGATATCATCACTCCCACCACTGAGATTCAAGACAAGTTCTCTTCTTCAGTATGGTATCGTGATATTGTTTCTTATTTATTGACCCTTCAATGTACCAGTGAGTTAACCCCATCTAAGGCTAGGACACTGAAATTACACGCTGTAAAATGTTGTATCATAGATTGTAAATTGTATTGGAAAGACCCATTAGGTTTCCTACTGATTTGTTTAGTTGAGACCAAAACAGAAAAGGCTATAGATGAATTCCACGTGGGAGTATGTGGAGGAAACCATGCTTGGCGAGCTACGGCTTATAAAATATTAAGGACCGGGTATTACTGACCCAAATTATTCATAGATGTAAACACTAAAGTCCGAACTTGTACTTCTTGTCAGTTGTTTACTGGTAAACAGAAAATCCCATCTTTACCACTAGTTCCTGTTAAAACTGAAGCTCCATTTTAGCAATGGGGTCTTGATTTCATTGGAGAGATCCACCCACACTCTAGCGCTCAACACAAGTGGATTCTAACTGCTACGAACTATTTCACCAAATGGGTGGAAGCTATTCCCATGAGAAACACAACTGACTCGGTAGTAATCAGTTTTCTAGAAGAAAATATTTTATCCANTTAAAAAAGAAACCCTTGTCCCTCATGACTGTACTAGTCACAAGACAAACTAATATAGAGCCTGATCTATCAGATCAGACAAGCATTGCTTTAAACCTGTTTAATACCATCTTATAGACAACAAGTACACGGGCTGAATTATAACGTTCATGGGCCGTGATTGAAAGGGATATTAATATCCAAGAACAATGGGAAGCTAGACGAAGACACTTAGGAAATCATCCATAAGACACCCCTCATTATAATTGATATTTCTTCCTTTAGTTTTCCTTACCTTTGTGATGCCTTGACGGTATACTTTACATCCTTAAAGTATAAACTTGGGAACATCATATTTTTGGCACCGTTACCGGGGAGTGAAGAAACAAATCTCTTTCCTAGGAAGAACGACACTGGCATTTTCTTTCTTTGATGGTGAACAAAGATCGAAAACTATATAAGGCTACCCTTATCTTTCACTTGGTGACTCCATGATAAGTAAACTGGATTTCAATCGAAAGAACACCAGGAAGAATCTAGTCGACAAACAGACTTCGCCCATGCCCTATCCAGAGAAAATCTTAAAATTAAGAAGATTCCATAAACCAACTGCTTCAGAGACCCATAATCTTTATCAACCGAAAGTAACGTAGTTGAACACTTTAGGTATATTTGAAAGACCAAACACCTCATCTCATTGTGGGAAGCTACCTGTCGACAGGATTGTAACCCTTGAGCCTCATTTGGTCTCGCCTGATTGTAAAACTGAGATTTTCCTGATGGTCCCTTTCTCCAATAGAGGAAAAATATATGCTTCACTTCCCGCTTCTATTGACTCCTTCTCACTTCACAAATTTCGTTTATCTATCCTTCAGAACTCCTACAGTCATCCTATTTATCCTGATACAACCCCTGCCGACTCTCCTATATACTCACCCTGTGAGTATGAAGAAACAAGTCCATGTTTTCCTTGTTTCCCTTCCTCAATTTTCCCATCCCTTGATAGTTGAGTTCCTGAAACCTTTCCTTTCAATCTACAAGCTTCAAACTCTAAATAAAAAATGGCAGCGACCAAAGGAGGCGGGGATGGAGGCACTCCCCTAGGCAGTGCTGGAGGAGGAGCATGGGGCCAAGTACCACCCCTTCGAATCTTTACAAAAGTAGCTGCCAGATATGCCCCTCTGGTCCTCCCAAATCCTCTCCATGACTTACCTGAAAACTACATGAAAAATCTCTCGAAATTTACAGGAGAAGGTGATTTAACCGCCGCTGAACATATCAATTTCTTTGACCAATTTATTGACATTCTTGGGCTTGAACATGAATATGTTTACTCAAGACTCCTGGTTCATACCTTTGAAGGGCAGGTGAGAACCTGGTTTCGAGGTCTGGTAGCAGGATCTCTACCGTCATATGATGAACTTGAAAATGCTTTTATTAGACAGTGGGGTGAAAGGAAGGACCATATTTATTATCTAACTGAATTTGGGGCTCTGCGTAAGAAAAATTCTGAATCAGTTCTCGAGTTCACCCAAAGGTTCAACAAATTGTATAATAAAATTCCATCCAAGGTCAAACCCTCCCAGCCTGCGGTGAAAGTAACCTTCGCCGGAGCCTTTGACCTTGATTTCGCTCTGTTATTAAGGGAGAGGAGATCGGTAGACCTTACTAAAATGCAAGATGATACCTTAGAAATCGAATCAAACATGATGGCATCAGAAAATATGAAAACAAAATTTGAAGCCGAACATAAAGAAACCAGAAGATATAGAGAACAAGGTGGACCCTCTGGATCAGGGAAATCTTCAAAAGATAAAATTGATGATATGGCGAGA
Organism: Picea glauca; assembly: GCA_000966675.3. Taxonomy (NCBI): domain Eukaryota; kingdom Viridiplantae; phylum Streptophyta; class Pinopsida; order Pinales; family Pinaceae; genus Picea; species Picea glauca. The sequence goes on from JZKD02S2233886.1 coordinate 432,926, forward strand.
ATAATCAGAGAATTGTCAAATAAGATCTCAAGAATGGAACAAGACCAAGCTAAGAATGAGCATTTTCCCATAAAGGATTTCCAGAAAAATCCCAACTCTCAAAATCAACATAGATTAATTAAAAATGAAGATAAAAAAATCCAAGCCCCTTTTAAAAATGAGAACTTTATAGGAGGAGGAGACGTGGAATATTTTGAGGTACTATAAGAAGAAATAAACAATATCAGTGATGACTGTCCCCAACCTTATTTGACAAAACAGGATTACGAAAAATCTTTAAATACAGAAACTAAATCTGAAAAATAATAAAAATAGTAGTATTATAGAAGATTAAACCTATCAGGGAATCACAGATGATATAATGGCCGAACTACACTAGAAGTACAATCTAAGGTCGAGAAATAAGAGCTTCAAAACAGTCCCAGTGAAAAAGATTCTGCCAAGAGGTGAAACAAATGAGGCAATTTCGAAAAACGTTGAAAAACAGACTATAAAGACTAAGGCCGCGGCCACACAACCCACTAAAACAAAGTCAGCGGCAATACAAGTTGCAAATACATAGGAAGCAGATGTTCCTGTAACTGAAGAAAAAACCTCACAACAAAAGAAATCCAAAAAGAAAGGGCTAGAAGTTCAAACTATAGAAATCGACAAAACCATAGGAAGTTTTAATCTAGAATACGAAATAAATAAAATCAAAATCCCTATACCCCTTGTCGAATTGGAAAAAAATCCAATATATAGGAAACAGATCGCTAAGATGATTAAATTTTCAGAAAATGAAAGTCATGCCGATGTCATAAATCTAGAAGATGACAAGCCTAACATAATTTTCAGCCCACACTTCGAAGGTTCTAGAGATACCGTTGCCCCTTTCTATATTACCTTGACCGTGTACAATCACCTCCTCCATAATTGCATGTTAGATTTCGGAGCCTCTCATAATGTAATGCCTAAAGCCATCATGGACAGACTCGGTCTTGATATCACCCGACCTTATGGAGGATTATATTCATTTGACTCTAGTAAAGTTAAGTGCATAGGCATGATTAAAGACTTGGTTGTTAATCTCGTACAGATACCTGCGAAAAGCATTCTAATGGATGTGATTGTAGCTGATATACCCCTGAAGTATGGCATGTTGTTATCTAGGTCCTGGGGTGCCAAACTTGGAGGATCTCTCCAAATTGACATGATGTATGCCACTATCCCGGTTTTTGGAGGACAATTCACGCGATTGTACAGACAAACCAAATTAGCATTCACGGTAAGTGATCCACTTAACCCAAATAACTACCTTGTATATATTGTTGACCAAGATTTACGTAATTGTATTTTATCTCTTGATGATGATATTGATGTATGCATAGATGAAAGTGGTACAAAAAATAAAAAAGAAAAGGTACAAATAAAACAAGATGTATATAGCACTGGTATTTGGAAAATGTTTTTTGATGGTGCCTCGTCATGTTTTGGAGCAGGGGTTGGAGTGCTTTTTGTGGCACCTGATGACAAATTAGTTATCCCATTCTCTTATAGATTACAATGGAACATTGACCACACAAAGAATGTTTGCGAGTATGAAGCCTTAGTGTTAGGATTAGAAACTGTCCGGAGAATGAAAATTAAAAACGTTGAAGTCTTTGGCGATGCAGAGGTTATTGTGAAGCAAGTAAACTGTTAGTACCAAGCCAAAAATCCTAGACTAAGGTCTTACTGAAATTGTGTTTGGGATTTGATCGAAAAATTCTTCTATTCTGTTAATATTCACTTTATTTCAAGAGCATAAAACCAACATGTGGATGCTTTAGCCAAAGCAGCTTCAACATTCACACCTCCCACTACTTTTAAATTAAGATACCATATACAAATGAGGCATAGGCCTTCCATACCGAATAACATACAACATTGGCAAGTTTTTGAGGATGATGAACAACTCAGAATTTTTTTAGAAACCGTAGATGAGTTTTCTAAAACACATGCAGACCAAGAAAACCATAATGACCCCATTTGGATCATGCAAGAAGGGGAAGACCCCCAAGAATTCCAAGATAAAATTGCTGACCACCGTATGCTTGTTTTGAAAAATAATCAGATCCCCAAGGATCTGATTCCCTTAGAAAGGTTATTCAATCACGATGATGTTCCTCTGAAATCCACTTTACAACCTTAACCAAAGGAGGTTGAGGATTGCAATATAGGTACCCAAGAAAAACCTAGGTTCGTGAAATTATCCAAATACTTGCCTACTGAAATCAAAAGCAAGTATGTTGAGTTTCTTAGACAATATAAGGACGTTTTCACTTGGTCTTATGGCGAATTGAGAACTTATGACACTACTATAATAGAACATAAAATCCCTCTGAAACCCAATGTCAAACCATTTAAGAAGAAACGCGGACAGATTAACCCCATGTTACTACTAGTGATAGAAAAGGAAGTCAAAAAACTTCTAGATGCTAAAATCATTGTCCCATTGAGATATTCTGAATGGGTGGCCAATTTAGTTCCAGTAAGAAAGAAAAATGTGAAATCAGACTTTGTGTAGACTTTAGAAACCTGAACCGATCATCACTTAAGGACAATTATCCATTACCTAAGATGGATCATGTTTTAGAAAAAGTAGTTGGAGATAACAGAATGTCCATGATTGATGTTTTTTCAGGTTACAATCAAATTGCGGTACATCAAGACGACAAGGAAAAAACTGCTTTCACTACCCCTTGGGGTACCTTTATGTATGACAATATGCCTTTCAGTTTGATGAATGCAGGGGAAACTTTCCAACGAGCCATGGATATTTCTTTCATGGGCGAGAGGGATAAGTTTTTTGTTATCTATCTTGATGACTTGACTGTTTTTTCTAAATCTGACGCAGAACATCTGACACACCTCAAACAAACTTTCGAGAAATGTCAAAAATTCGGTTTGTCACTTAACCCCAAGAAATCCCATTTTGCAATGTAAGAAGGTAAGCTCTTGGGTCACATAGTGTTTAGAGATGGAATCAAAATCAATCCCAAAAGGGTTGAGACGATAGATACTATAAATATTCCTAGAAATGTAAAGGAAATTCAGTCTTTTTTAGGAAAAATTAATTTCTTGAGAAGATTCATTCCTAACTTTTCCGAAATTGTAAAACTGATCACAGATATGCTGAAAAAGAACAGCAAGGTGAAATGGACAAGTGAAGCCAAAGCATGTTTCAATGAATTAAGAAAGTTATAAGCGAAGCACCAGTCTTGGCAAGTCCTAATTACACAAAGGAGTTTCTGATTTTTTCTTTTGCTTCCGAACACACTATCGCAGTTGTATTGTTACAGAAAAATGAGGAAGGTTTTGAACAACCTATTGCATTTTTCAGTAAAAGTCTCAGGGACGCTGAGATGAAATATAATATATTGGAAAAATAGGCTTATGCAATGGTGAAGGCTCTCAAGTATTTCAGAACGTACGTATTGCACTCAAAGACCATAGCCTACATTCCTACAAGTTCTGTTAAGGATATACTGGGTCAGTCGGATAGTGATGGGAGAAGAGGTAGATGGCTAGCTAAGATTCATGAGTTTGACCTGGAAGTCAAACCAACAAAACTCATTAAAGGTCAAGGTTTGGCTAAATTATTGGCTGAGTCAAACTGGAAAGCGCTTGGAATAAATCAACTGCAAGAGAATGAAGGATATTTAGAGGTAGACGAACTCGATATCATCACTCCCACCACTGAGATTCAAGACAAGTTCTCTTCTTCAGTATGGTATCGTGATATTGTTTCTTATTTATTGACCCTTCAATGTACCAGTGAGTTAACCCCATCTAAGGCTAGGACACTGAAATTACACGCTGTAAAATGTTGTATCATAGATTGTAAATTGTATTGGAAAGACCCATTAGGTTTCCTACTGATTTGTTTAGTTGAGACCAAAACAGAAAAGGCTATAGATGAATTCCACGTGGGAGTATGTGGAGGAAACCATGCTTGGCGAGCTACGGCTTATAAAATATTAAGGACCGGGTATTACTGACCCAAATTATTCATAGATGTAAACACTAAAGTCCGAACTTGTACTTCTTGTCAGTTGTTTACTGGTAAACAGAAAATCCCATCTTTACCACTAGTTCCTGTTAAAACTGAAGCTCCATTTTAGCAATGGGGTCTTGATTTCATTGGAGAGATCCACCCACACTCTAGCGCTCAACACAAGTGGATTCTAACTGCTACGAACTATTTCACCAAATGGGTGGAAGCTATTCCCATGAGAAACACAACTGACTCGGTAGTAATCAGTTTTCTAGAAGAAAATATTTTATCCA
>JZKD02S2233898.1:6799-23391 GCA_000966675.3 Picea glauca
CACTTGTTTATGGTACAGGTTGATTACAGGTTGGTGCATGGTTGATGCACTTGTTTATGGTACAGGTTGATTACAGGTTGGTGCATGGTTGATGCACTTGTTTATGGTACATGTTTAATACAGGTTAAGGTATAGGTTGATGCATGATTCATATTTATTGGTACAGGTTTACAACAGTATATCTCACAATGATAGTGTGGCAGTGGTTCTGTCATTATACTTCTACTTCAAGGTGGCAGGACGGGGCAAGGATAGGTGGTTGTAGCCACCTTCTGGTTGTAGCAGAAGAACATTGGGGGTTGTAGCCTGCTTCTGGTTGTAGCCAGAGATTTGGGGAGTTGAATATTCCCTCAGGTTGTATCCTGAGAAACTAGGGGGTTGGAGCCTCCTTCCAGTTGCAGCTGGAAAACAAAGGAAGTTGGTGCTTCCAATGAATGTAATTCTTCAAGACATATAAGAAAAAACATTCTGTGGTTTTCTTATGATTTGGTTTTCCACGTACAACACTGGTGTACTGTGTATGTGTATGATTGTTCATTTGTTCATTTCTTATTTACTTTGAATTTATTGGATAATAATGCTTCATTGATATAACACTTGGATTATATGGGTAAAAGGGATTAAATTGCTCTATTATTGATGCACCCCCCCGCTCTCAGTAATCCAATAGATAATATGGAAATGATATAAATTATCATGGTTGTTATGGGGTTGACAGACTACGATAGATTGGAATCATGAAAAATTGTTTTCTTTTAGTTTAGTTAACCATATCCAAAGCCAATATCTACCACTGAAGGAAGTTTGTAGGAAAGTAACAAATATATCCCATTTCCTTTACTAAAGCACTGAATGGAAATGATTTCCGAAGAGACTAAGTGGAAGAGAAGGATAATTTATTTTCTTGTGTTTTGTGGGTTGAGAGGAAGAATTATGGTCTGTTGAAGGTGGATTGTATTTCATAGGAATCCAAGTATAAGAAATTGATGTAGAAATTGTTATGTTCATAGAAATATGGGTCGAGTTATGTGTGGTATTTTATAGATATTTGTCTCTATTCCTTGGGGTGAAATCTATAACAAATGCCCACAGTTAGGGGGAAAATCACTATGTTGCAGCTATTTGAAGGTTAAATTTCAAATAAATATGTGTTTAATCCATTATTTTATATTTACTTATGTTATGCATAGTTATAACCCTTGGTGATAAAAATGAAAAAAAAAAATAATATAAGAAAAAGTATGATAGATATACCCATTTACTTCATTAAATCATAAAACCCTTAAGCTAGGCAAACACCATACTATAATATTTTTATGGAAGAATAAAATCATGTTTACTTGACACTTAAAAGGTGAAACCTCCAAATGATCCAATGCTCCAATAAATACACAATACTTGATATCTTCTAAGGACAAGTTCATCATTATTTATAAGTACCTACAAAAAATTAACGCTAATAATTATCGTCCTCTACATTAATGAATGGGCCATATTACATTTATTACATGACAACTACCTAATGTTCCTTATTTAATAATAGATAACATAGTGGATCTAAAAAAATACATTAGATGGCCACCATACAAGTTCTATAATTGACTCTAATGGCCCAATTACATCAATAAGGGTATCCCACCATTCCATCCCTCTTTGAAGTTTTTTTCTCTCAATTCTTATACCTATGATGTACATCCATAAGATGAGTTCACATGTACAGGTGTATTCCTCAATGATGATAGAGAATTATTCCATGAAGTATGTCCATAAGGGTCTCATCCATAATATAGTGTTCCTTATATTGGTGATTCCCTCGACACTGAGAATGAATTCATCCAATAAATGTGTCCATAATACCAAACCCTAGCTACGAGTGTGTAATGTCCCCAACTAGGTTATATGGATTTATTGTGTTCTCTGTCCAAAAAATGTTAATTCGCCTTGTGTAAATATGTAAAACACTTGGTATTAATGTTATTGATAACCTCTTAGAAGCAATTTTCTCATAGAGGAATATTCACAAACAAATTGCATGCATTGATTACACAAAAAATAGAGAAGATAACCATGACATGTTATTATTGATGGAAACAACAATACAATGATATCTAATGGTTCTAATAATAGATGTAGAATACTCCTAAACACACAAGTCTAATGGTTTCAAGGGAGATGCATAAATGTACTAACAAAACAATATAAGGAAACTTGGAATGATGCCAATATATGGTGCTTCATGCGATGCTCTTCTCTAGTAATGTTTTATTTGCTAGCAACCCTCCTATAACCCTTTGAATCTGATTCAAACATTCTTCTACAATCCTAATTACAGAGGTTGTGACTGGGAAACCATTGGACTTCTAGTGGGGTCTCGCAGGATTCCTGTACTCAACCCATGGGGATTCTCTAAACCCTGGTTTCTCTGAAACCATCATGAAACCTAAACATTTTGGGATCAGTCTCATCTAAAACATTTTGTAAATATCCTTCTTACCGTGGTAATTCTTCAACTGAATGAAAATATAACAATTAAATTGCCAAATGTAGTCCTATATGGACTCCCCTCTTGTCCTTCTAGGGTGCGTATTGCACCACCGAAACTAGACTGTAGTAGTAGAATGGTTTTGCTAAGCCCTAATGAAATAATGGCTCCAAGAGCACTCCAAAATGAGAGATCAAAATAATAATCCAAAGAGAATGGTTACCCCCTATTTATCCTTCCTCTAGGCCTTCTAGATCTTTCTTCCTTTTTTATCAAATCAAACCCTCACTTGATCTTCCCTCCATTTTCATTTAAATATAAATATTTATTTAATTTAATGTCACTTTAGGATTTCTCATTATTTAAACCTAGTGACACCAAAAAAACCTCCTTGACTCTCTTTTCCCTTGTTGACTATAGCCTACGAGAGTCGTATATTCTATTGAGTCATTCTCTGTCATCAACAATTGGAAGGGGACATAACATTCCTCCCTTCCCAAGATTTCTTATGCTCAAGCAACTTTAGATCAGGGAGTTGTAAGATCCTCTCTCCTTCATATGTAGCATCTTCTATAGGAAATACTTTCCATACAACCAGGTATTCTAGAATGAATATGATCCTTATCCTCCATTCCCTTACATAAAAATTCCTCTCAGGAGCTAGAGCCAAATTCCCTTCTTCATCTAATGGAGGAATCTTTACCGAAGTAGTGACCTGTTTTCCCAATTCCTTTTTTAGGAAGGATACATGAAAGGTAGTGTGGATCCTGCTACCTGCTGGTATCTCTAGCTCATATGTTACCTCCCCAACTCTTTTGATCACTCAATAGGCTCAATAAAATTGAGGCTTCAACTTCTATACACCACTCTTCTTCAACAACAATTCTCTATGAGGATGTAGCCTGAGAAAGACTAGGTCACCATCCTCAAAGTTGTGTTCCACCCTATGCCTATATGCATACATATTCTACTGATTCTGAATGATCTTTAAATTCTCCTTCGACACTCTCAATATGTCATGGATTTCATACAACCAATATTTGTCCTTGGGATCTATGTTTTCCCCAAAATACAAATCCACAAAGAATGGGACATCACTCCCATTCAATGTTCTAAATGGGCTCATCCTGATGGAAATGTGATGAGTAGTATTGTAACAATGCTCCCCAAGATTAAACCACTTTATAAATGCATGTTTCTACCCTAACACATAGTTCCTTAGGTACCCCTCAATCCATTTGTTTACTATCCCAGTATGCCCTTCTTTTTGGGGGTGGTAGATAGTACTAGGTGTCAACTCCATCTCGGGTAACCTAAATAACTCTAGACAAAATGTGTTGAGAAACCTTTTATCCCATTCACTGACTATGTTCCTTGGAATACCATGGAAACTGAACACTTCCCTTTAAAATATATTTTCTACCTAATATGAGTTGTACTTTGAAGGAATAGAAAAAAAGTGTACATATTTAGTCAATCTATTGAATACCATGTAGATACAGTCACTTATGTGCACCTTTGGAAATCTTGTGATGAAGTCCATGGAAATTTTATCCCACTTTTTCTATTGAATCAACAATGGTTGAAGTAATCCTGCATGATGTGTAAACTATGACTTTTTTTGTTGGAAAATCATGCACTCCCTCACATTACAAAGTACATCCTCCTTGAGATGCATCCACGAGAATCTCTCCCTCACCTGCATGTAGGCCTTCAAATACCCTTGGTTTCGTGCCAGTGGTGCATCATGTACTTCCCTCAAAATATTATCCTTGAGTTTGTATTCAGGGACAAGACAAATCATGTCTTTTTAGTAGATGACATCATCCACTACACTCTACCTGCCATCATGAATACTTCCTTATATTAGTTCACATGAAAAATGTCCTTGGATTATTCCACCAAAAGAATGGACTTACAGTCTTTTGAAATATCTATCATGGATAAATATGAAGGTCTCTTAGATAAGGCATCAACAACTATGCTATTATTCTCCTTTACACACTCAATGTCAAAATCATATGGTTTCACCTTACTCACCCATTTCTACTACCTCTCGTTCAGATCTTGCTTCTCCAATAAATATCTCAAGTTGTTATGGTTCATCCTAACCACAAAGAATCCTCCTACCAGGTACTTATTGAACTTGGCCAATACATGTGTCATGGCCAACATATCCTTATCAGAGATCAGATAGAGCTTCTATGTGTCTCTTAGAGTTTTGTTCTCAAAAGATATTGGGTGTCGTTTCTACATCAATACTACACCTATCCATTTACCAGATGCATTACACTTCAAAACAAATGTCTATGTGAAATATGGAAGTGCTAATACTAGGGAAGTTCTCATCACCTTCTTCATTCTATTAAATACTACTTGTTCATCCTATAACCATCATAATTCCCCCTTCTTTGGGAGGCTTGTCAATGGCACAACCAATTGTGAAAACACTTTCACAAAGTGCCTATCCTAAAGAATCCTCACAGATCTATGAGTGATCTATTGGTGGTCCAATCTAATATTTTTTATGTCTTCTCCTGATGTATATTCACTACTTCAACACCAATCAAATGCCCCAAATAGAGGATTTATGTCAATGCAAACTCGCACTTTTCCTCCAAGGAAAAAAATGATTACTCTTCCATAATGGTGAGAATATCGTCTACATGCTTTAGATGATCCTCTCAAGTTTGGTTGTAGATCAGAAGATCGTCAAAGAACACCAATAAGACTTTCCTCAATTTTTTGTTGAAGATATGGTTCATGCATGACTGAAAGTTAGTTGGTGCATTATTCAACTTGAAGGGCATGAAGAGAAACTCATAGTTCGCATAGTGACATTGGAATGTTGTTTTATGGATATCCTCCTCTCTAACTAGAATATAGTGGTACCCTGATCGCAGATCAACCTTTGAGAAATATACTACCCCATATAACTTGTCTATCATCTCATCAATATTGGGTATTTGGTATCATTTTTTCATTGTCTTCTTTTCCAATTCCTTGTAGTTTATGCACATCCTCATAGTGATAACTTTCTTCTTTACCACTACAAAATATGAAGAGAAAGGACTAGAAATAGAGCCTACATGTCCCCTATCCAATAATTCATTTATGACCTTCTCTATTTATTCCTTGAACCTCTTTTTATTATTGTAGGGTTTGTTGATCATGGGCTTCAACCCCTCTTCTAGCTTAATGATATGATCAAATCCTCTATTAGGTGGTCTCCCCACTATAAATGGTTCAAACACTCTTTCATGCTTTCCAAGAAATGATAGGATATTTGCAAGGTAATGTTGGTGATCCTGTGATGGCTTCTCGATGGTTATCAAGCAATATGTTGCACAAGCCACGTCCCATTTTCTAAAAATGGTCTCCATGCTTTGGTTAGAAACAATCCTAAGGGAACCTATAGACATACCTCTTAGGATGACTCATTTTCCACCCTTATTCTATAAATCCATACTCATGTCCCAATAATTCATGCAGATATATCCCAATGAGTTTAACCACTGAACTCCTAGCACGACATGAGGATTTTCTAAATATACAACATAAAATTAATTGGTCAAAACATAGTTGCCCAATGTTACTTTTAATCCCATTATCCTTTGAGTACACACAATGTTGTACCCATATTCTACTACCACATTGAATCCCACAAAGATGAAGTCCTCTACAGGGATCTGTCTCTTGGTGACACTTGAAACATAAATGAAGTTGTGGGTGGACCCACCATCAATCAATATTGTAACCATCTACCCCTGTACAATGAATCTGACCCTAAAGGTGTAGTATTCAGGGAATCCTGAGAGTATGGAAATGGTCACTCCCTTGGTGCTATATTGCAATGGAGCCTTCTCTATAACATCAAGGGTGTGATGGTTCACCACTATCCTATGAAATTCCATCATAATCATTGTCATCCTCCTCATCAGAAACTACCTCATTATAATGGAACTTACCTTTTCCCATACAATTAAGGAAACTGAAAATGTAAGCTCCATTATATTGAAGTGGTTTTTGATGAGGAGGATGATAATGATTATGAGGGAACTGGATAGGATAGTGGAGAACCATCACAACCCTGTTTCTATAGAGAAGGTTCCATTGCAATATAGCACCAAGGGAGTGACCATTTCCATAATCTCAGGATTCCCTCAAGAAGCAAGGCCTCTATACTCTGCTACCTACCCCTAGTCAACACTCAGAATCCATCTCCATGGATTACATGTCAGGCCTTCCATCTACTAAGAATGGAAATTATTGTGTTTTCATGGTCGTCGATAGATTCTCGAAGATGGCCATTATGGCGGCCTACAAAAAGAATATCACAACAGAAGCCACAACTAAACTCTTCTTTGAATGAGTGTGGGTACACTTTGGGATCCAACAGTCTATCATCTCATATTGGGACAACATGTTCCTACGTACATTTTAGTCTAGCCTCTGGTAAATGATGGACACCAAGCTCACCAAGTCCACAAATTTTCGTCTCCAAACTAATGGTGAGATAGAGGTTGTCAACAAGATGATCGTACACATCTTTTGCATGTAGAACTTAAAGCATCCACGCACATGGGATGAGAGCGTCCCTTATGTACAACATAACTATAATTGGGCCCTCCACAGCTCAACCGACCAAAACCCCTTTCAAGTGGGCTTTGGATTCTATCCACTATGTCCCATTGTCATATCCATGCCATTTTCAACTACTCAGGATGATTTTGCTCATGTCCAGTCTGAAGTTACCAAGGTGAACAACTTCATTGAGCACATTCAACACATTCGCCAACAGTTTGATCGCATATTGGATAGAGATAATGCTAAGTACAATAAACGACATGATCAACATCGGGTGAAACACAACTTCCATGTGGGTGACAAAGTGTGGCAACTAGGGACCAAGTTCAACAGAAGTTTCCTCATCTCATGGAGGAACTGAACGCAATGGGGACCATTGCTTCCTAAGGGGGTAGGAATGATTTAGTTGGATATTGGTGGCCACCCGCCTATTCCACTTGGACCCCCACCATTGTTTCTTTTAGTTTTTCAGTTTCCTTAATTATAGCACAATTTACTAATTTCGGCAATTTTTCGGGTCCTAAACTTCCGAAGTCGTTTTGAGGCCCTAAATGACATTTTTTGGGGCATCCAATCTCAGATGAATATGAGTCCATTCTAGACTTAATATTCACTAGAAACAATTGTATTCCTCGGATAGATATTTCTAACGATGTATCATGTCAGTCAAACAAAGATAGTATGCCAAAGTTATGACCCTGGAAAATTGATGTATCAATTTACCCCGACGGGGCCCATATTTTGGCGTTTCATCTCCTAAGGTTAGGTTTTTGGATGTTTAGGGTTTTTCAATGTTTCTCAATAATATATAGGTCGTCAAGCCTCATTGTAACAAAAAATTCAAAGGCCTGTAGCTACCACATCTCTTCTCATAGATAAGCTACCAGTGCCCTAGCTAGTTTATTTCCATTATGTCTGTAAACAAATTCCAGTTCTTTGATATTAATGAAATGAAGTGTTATTTCTATTGCATCTTTGTATTTATGGTTATTTGTGTATTCTGTTGCGTTCCTACATAAATTCATATCATGCATACCTTGATAAACCTCAAACTAAATGAAAAACTCCCAAGTGAAGATCCAATGGTATTCCTATATGGAATCCCCTGTTTTTAGGCTAGGGTGGGTATTGCACCACTGAAACTAGTCTGCAGTAGTGGAAGGGTTTTGCTAAACCCTAACAAAACAATGGCTCAAAGAGCACTCCAAGATGAGAGATCAAAATCATAATACCAAAGAGAAATCTTACCCCTCTATTTATCCTTCCTCCGGGCCTTCTATATCTTTCTCATTTTTTGACCAAATCAAACCCTCACTTTCTCTTCCCTCCAATTTCATTTAAATATAATTATTTATTTTATTTAGTGTCACTTTAGGATTTTCATTCTTTTAACCTAGTGACACCAAATAAACCTCCTTGACTCCGTTTTCCCTTGTCAACTATAGCCTATATGAGTCGTATATTCTATTGAGTCATCCTCCATCATAATCAATTCGAAGGGGACATTACATAGTGCTACCATCACTTCTAAGAATGAAGTCACTCATGAAATAAGTCCATATGATCATGTCCCATTTGTGGGTGGAAATGTTGTCTCTCCATTGATAAATATTAACACTCATGAATGGTTGATTGTTTTGTCGAACATCGTCATCATGTTCATATGGATCGAAATATATTTCCATCAATATTTCAGGGCCATCCCTATCAAAATGATCATCCACATAGCTAAACAATATTAGTTGTGGACATAGAGGGAACATTTAAAACTAAAAATAGTAGAAATAACTTATTCATCACTTCCCTTAATGATGGCCAATTCATACATATGATAGATTCCTTAAAGATAATATAAAAGTAGTCATCTTCCCATAAATAAGAACTCTGCATATACCATTCCTTGGAATCATATTCTAAATATTACCAACCAAATATGTCTCTTATATCCTTGTCTTTGATATATCTCCAAAGTTCCAAGCTTTGGATTTATCCATATGTTTCTTGTATTTTATGTACTTGGTTATCTAGACGTAGTAATTGTAGATGAACTACTTCAAGGTTTGAAGAAGGTTGGTGTACCTTACAAATTTATTCAACTTCAACTGACCACTTCTTATTACATTGTTCTTCATACTCCATAGAAAATTAAAAAAAGTAAATACAAGATAAGATTCTTTCACATAAGTTGCATAATAAACTAGGATACTCTTCAATAATGAGGGTAGTCAATTTTAGATGAAACATTCCATTATAAGTAGGAGAGATAAAGTTTTAAAATAAATACCATACAAGTTTACATTTAAGTGAGCTTCTCTTTGCAACTAGGTTTAAATTGAGTTTGAAATTTCAAAGTGGTCATAACTTCCTCAATATTGATCATTATATCTATTGTGGTCCCAAAGTCGCATGGATACTCTACTTCTAATGGAATTGGTGAGGTTTCCGTCTAATTCATAAACAAGGAGATAATGATGCTACAAGAATTTTCCATGAAGGTTTTAAGGGCACAACATGCAAGGGGGGTAACTTTTACAATACCTCTCAAATGGGGGTAAATTTTCCAATGTGCCACACAAATTTTCTATGAGGGTTTTGATATGTCAACTCAAAATAGGTGTAACTTATGGTATACTTATCAAAATTTTAATTATGATCCCAATCAAGAGAGGGCATGGCCACATTGCTTCTAATTTCATTAGTCCTGCTACAATATGGTTCATAAAAGAAGATATTGATCATGGAACACAAATTTATAATGAGGATTTTGAGGCCCCAACCTAAAATGGTTGTAACTTATATTATATTTCTTAGAAGCACTGTGATCTAGTTCATGGTCTAAGAGAAAAATCTACCCCAAGAAAATCTGCAAAAATAAAAAAACAATTGTTTCCTCTTGGCCCAATTGTTTTGATACCAGTTGTTATGATCCTTATTATTAAACATGAATAACAAACAATATAACAAAAACTATGATAGATATTCCCTTTTGCTTCATTAAATCATGAAACCCATTAATGTAGGGAAACATGAGACATTACTCTTTTATGGAAGGATAAACTCATGTTCACTTGTCTCTTCAAGGGAGAAACTCTAAGGAGAAAGTGGTAACATAAAATCAAAATATTTGATATCTCATAATGATGGAGGTGGATCTCAGTGGCCATCCACATTTTCCATTGAATAATTGTTTCCGAGCCCGTGGTTTTCATAAACCATGACATTCAACCTTTTCATGGAGAATGTAGTGTAATCTTATCTCCATTTACAAACATCATGTAATGATTACCTAGTGGTTTTATGTACATCTTTATAACATAGCGTTAATGCACAAGATCTCGCTAGAACTTCGTAGTTAAGTGCATTGGGGATACCAAAGTAACGATATGGGTGACCGCTCAGGAAGTCCTAGTGTTTTACATGCCTATAGCATTTTGTAAACTTTGACCAATTTTTCCAACATCCCACATGGATCATGGGAATTATTCTCATCTCATGCTCTCGTATATAATTGAGGCAAGCAAGGTCCTTTAAGCCTGCAATGGAGTGTGATCTAAATCTTAAAATCTTTCTCTTCATAGATAATCTATTGTGTTTATTTCAACATAACGGGTTCACATAAGGAGGAGCATATTCATATTTAAAGTTGTGTGGAAATTGTTGATGGGTATGAATCGACCAACAACACTAATGGGTACTCCCCGGTGCAAAGTCCCAATTAGACCATGCACCATTTGGTTTAGGAGACCCATCCATAATTTGGCCCACCTACCATTTCTGATTATGAGGGTGAGGATATATGATTATTCAATGTAAATATGTAGATGACGACTATGTATTAAAAGGAATCTAATCTAATTCTAATCTATCCTACCCTGTCCTATCTAGGAGAAAGTTATTGTAACCAAATGACTTGAATAGAAACTAAATTTTGCTAGAAACTTAACCCATATAACCTTCATGAAAAGGTAAAGTTAGAAACATATGCATGCAAAATATATAACCAAAAAATTCCAAACTATATTATTAGCATACAACACAACTCATATACACAGGACATGAAATGATAAAGGGGAATAACAAAATTGTGAAAGAGACATAGATTGCGTTAGATTAGTCTATAAGAAAACACATCCTTATAGTCCATGTGAACAACATACATTCCTCTTGAACTATTTCATAGCAAAACAACAACACATGCAAGTTGTTTTCCCTTTCATAAAATTGGCCCTAAGGTCTTTTCAATATTCATCAACCAAGTATTTTCTCCAAATGAAAATTTAGAGTGTATACAAACCTTGAAGAGCCCCTTCAAAGTGGCTCTCTGCTTATATTTATACTATTTTCCTAAATCCCTTGTGACTCTTTGTATTCCCTCAAAGAAACTGTTACAAAATTGTTCATGTTCCCTCTACTTGATGACACGTGTACAAAGTAAGGAAAAAAATGAAGGTAGTTCATAAATGAAAAATTACAGTATAGGTAATAGCAATTTTGAATTTGTTATTTCATTTTTTTATGGACTCTTGTCTTCAAGGCATACTATACATATATCCAACGTATCATATAAATATATGAGTCTATGGTATGCAAGCTCTTCTATGGTAGCCATATAACTACATTGTCACCGAGGGTCTGCATATCTTTTGATAATGTATCCATGAATGCCTGAACCATAGTATGGAGATTTATCAATTGAATAAGGTTTTTTTCTATTAGGTACATTGTTACTATGGTCGTTGACTCAGTGATCTCCCATCTACAACTTATGTTGTCTTGTATCTTGTCGAAAATTTCCTCCATTACAAGATTTTTTCCAAGATCTTCTAGCTGGGAGAGTTGACATATCTTGATAAAATATTGCATTTCCTTTTACATGCATGAACAAATTTCCATTGAGATACTTGTTTCTTTGTCTTCCTTTTGTTCCACTTTCTCAGAACGATCTAGATACCAAATGTCTATTTTCCTTTCCCTGGCTCAGGGACAATAGAGCTCGATCGATGCATCTGGGTTTTCTACGATCCATGTATCAATATTTTTTATGCCCTCCCATATAGTGTTGAACTCTGTGAGCTTCATTTGCACCGTGATATGTTGGTGTATGATGATAGTAGTTATGTCCTAGAACATGTGCAGGTGAGCATACATGTCGATTATTACTTCCTCTAGCTCAATTCTAACCTTTTTTGTGCTAGCTTTAAAGTTTTGTAGGCTGCCTTAATCTACTTTTACTTGTTGAATATTTTCCTCAAGCTCCTGAATCTTTACTTCCTTCTCTATATTCCGCGGGAAAAAGTTTCAGAAATTGTCTTCTCTGGTGGTCATTAAGGAAAAACTAGTGGAGGCTATAGCGATGGGGTATTCTATAACATCCCTGGTTACAAGGGTCTGTGTAACAATCTAGATTGGGTCTCATCCCATTGTAGGCACCTTCCTCACCTATTCTTGCACGATCTTTCCTAAAGCCTTGCCATAGATGAATTTCTTCAAGTTGAGGACTTCTACTACTTTAAATGGGGATCAAAATACCATATCTAGACCACAAAATTGGGATTGACCATTGGTTCATGTTGTGAATATCTATGGTATATCGATGTCCATTGGGACTATCTCAATGTTTCTAGCTTCCTCGTCATTTTTCCTCTGTTCTTCTTTTGTTGCAGCTTCCTTGGATGCTCTCTATGTTCTTGTTGTTGCTGCATATTTTTTGACTTCTCCCTTGGGTTCAAACTCCTTTTAGGAAACTACCTTTTCTTTTTCTTCAACTACACTTGTTGTTGTCGCATCGACTTTATCTTTATAATTTTCGGATTCAGTCTTCCTTTTCTTTTTTGAGGCATCATTCTTCGTCTTGTGAACCTTATCTTATATCTCCTTTACCTATTTGCCAAATTTTCCTCCTCCACTGTAGATTTGAACTATGTAGATACAATAGTGACATAGGTTCTTTCTACTTGCTCTTCTTCTTTCTTTCTACCCTCTTCTCGTGCCTTTTCTTCATCTACAATACTCCCCAAGGGTCTTCCTCTCCTTTTGAAGAGGATGTCATCGTAAGTTATAGCATTGTGGTGTACTTCTTCTTATACCCATATTTTTAATATGTACTCCCAAGGTAGGCCTATCCTTTTAAAATATTCTTTTAATACCTTTTTAGGGTCGTCTCCTATGAACCTTTCCTCTCCAAAATGATACAAAAGTAAAATATCTACTTCCTCACGGGCTTGTTTAGTGTTTGAAACATAGTAGGTGCCAATGTATAGTGGGAGTGATGGCCATATTTCCTTCTTATCTCTATAGAGTATTCCTCCAACTCCATCTATTATTATCTCATATGCCACCCAGGGATGATTTTAAGGATGAAAATTTATTTTAAAATGTAGAAACCTTGGTGAATCTTACTAATGCTTCATATACCAACTATAAAATGTTGACAATATTGTTGTAAAAATATTCAATTTTTTAAGGATTTTATATAATTTGTATAATTTTTTGGTGATTTTTAAGGTAAAATAATTTTATCCTATAAAATTTGGGCGAAACATTTTTAGAAAGAATATTATTTTGGGAAAAAACATGGAAAATTATCCCATGAGCCAAATTTAGCCCCTAAAATCATCCCACCTCTTAAAGAACTAATTTATCTCATACAGATCGACACATTAAATAAGTGGATTTCGTGGCTCCGTACACCGTAATATAGGTTTCATGCTCCATCATATACTAATTTCCAATTCTTTTGATGATGATGGTCGCTCTATCGGTCATCCATGGAGCGAGTGTGCATAAGATGAACCCATACCCGAGTGTGCATAAGATGAACCCATACATCGTAATTAGGAAGTGCTTGCAAATATTTTGGTATTCATTCATGTACTTGTGCTCCCACAGTGCTTGGAAGTATATGTGAATGGATAGGTCTATTGGCTACCATGCCCAACCCATCTTTGGGTACTGGTGGGCTATGCACATTATGTCTATGAGGTATGAAGAGATATGGAGATCGGGGAAGGTATCGGGCTGGGATTTTACAATCGTAGTGATGGCCTCTATCGGGTTTTTTGATAGGATGTTGTCGTAGTTGATAGACTGATAGTAGTCATGGTATATTCCTTTAGTGAAAATGCGGGTCGTCGATCATGTCAAAACGGCCAAAATCAGAGCAGTTCTTACGAACTGTTCCAATGGTTATTAGAGGGTTTAGTGTCAACTACTCAGATAGTTTAATGCATACATAGGAAGAGTTATTGTGAAAAATTCTGATAGGTTGGATGAGTTAGTGGAAAGGTCGTCGATATACCTATATCATGAGAGTTGATGGAAAAAGTTCTGATGTGCATCTGAGACAATGATATGAATGGTGTCGAAAGCGCGAATAATTTTGTGAGAAAGTCTCCATGAGCACTAAACCAGAGAATTTAGAGCTAAATCCTCCGAAATGATCGGGAGAGTAGTTGTCAACTTCTCTGAAGGGGTCGACGGGGACACGAAAAGATGATCGGTGAAGTAAATAACAATTTCCCTAGTGGAAACCGGGGAAGTTAGTGCGAACGGCCCCGAAGGCACCAAAGGATTTAATACGAAGGTTTCCTACTTACAAAGCGTCTCCTCAAATTTTTTCTAAGCCTTTGAATAATGGTTAATCCCTTAAGAGGTTAGGTTTCTTATTCTTCAAAAAATAGGTTTTAAGATTATCGTCCAATTGGGGTCTCAATTGATAGTTCCTATATCGGTGATGGGGAAAGGAAATAGGTTGGTGATCACGCCCTTCAAGAAAAATACTTAAGGGCTTTCCATGTTACAGTCGTAGAAATTCTATGGAAAATAAATCACATAAGAGAGTGTTTGGAGGTCAGCAGAGGGAGAGAGCCATGTGACCTGTTGATGAATTGATTCATGAACCGGTATGCTCATGTGAATATTTTGGCCCATGAGAGTGGACAAGGTTATGGGATGAGTAGAGGATTGTTTTTGGGAGGGTTTTGGGAATCTCGGTCAGAAAGGGGCAGACATCATGCTAAAATGTAACCACAAAAAACCCTAACCTTAAAAATGATCATCGAGTTGAAGAAAATACAAGATTAGGGCTTACCTTGAGATTCACCAACACATGGAGGGTAGTGGATAGTTGGGTTTGATATCCTCATTCTTTCGACAAAGCGATGGAAAAAAATACTTTGGTTTTTTTTTTTTTTGGTCTCTTAGTGAACAAAGGTGAAGGCGTGAGGGAGGGGGGATTTTGTTTATATCGTTTGTGGATATTAAATGAGTGATATGACACCATGCAACATTGGCACATTTAGTGTGAAATATTCCAATATGCATCATAGGACTTCGTAGAAAATTCCCCGATGCACATCAGAGGACTTGGTAGGACGAGTATTGAAGCTCATTGGAGGAGAAGGTAACAACTCCTTTGATACAATGGAGGAGAAGGTGACAACTCCTCTGATACACTAAAGGAGTTCGTATGAAGTCATGTGATACACATTCTTTGGATCGAATCTCAGAAACTTTGTTGATGGTTACCAGAAATTTTGGAGGGAACTCTTCTGATATACATCATAGGCGTTCAAAGTAACTTATCCGAAAACTAAAGAATTAACTTAAAGTTTGCTTCAATGCTCAAAGTAGAAAGATCCATACCTAGCCAAAGTATGAAGCTTGAAGAGTATGTTTAGAGTGGGAGGAAGAACCATTAAGGATATACAAGTTGAAGAGCTTTCAAAGCCAAAAAATAAAGGGGGTTCAATTTTCTTGGAAAAGTCTTTGCAAATAGATTACAAGAAAATATAAGGTTGTTGGTGTCTCTCACAACAAAAACATTATATATTAATGAATGGACATATTATATGTTGCTTAGAAAACCTTAAATATTGTTTTTCTATATATATATATTAATGAATGAACCATATTACATTTATTGTTTGATAACTTATTAGTAGGATTTATTTAATAATAAAAAACATAATAAACCCAATCTACATTACATTAAATGACCTCTTATTATTAACTTTAGTAGACCTTTAAGCCCCATAACATCACTAAAGGAGATCCCACCATGCATTATTTAAAAGCATTTTTAAAAACATAATAATCATGGTTATAAATGGCATTGTATGTTTTTAGTTAATTCTATTTATATTTTCATAATTAATTTCTTTTAAATATTTTATTGTATAAGTTAATCAATTAAGTGAAAATTTATGTATGTATGGGTTATGCTTTATCATAGCAATGAGCATGTATAATGTCCCTTGTATTTTATTAAGGATATATATTCATAAATCTTTTTCAATACATATATATCTTTTTAGATGGAGTTCAATTATGTGTATTATGTTGGTTGGAAATGAAAGATATAAAATATTTCTCAATACATATATATCTTTTTAGATTGAGTTCAATTATGTGTATTATGTTGGTTGGAAATGAGAGATATAAAATATAAATGAATGATTTCAAATTAGTGGATGGAGATTCTATTACACCACAATGAGAATTTCAGAGTTAATGGAGTTACTAA
>JZKD02S2233898.1:23401-34378 GCA_000966675.3 Picea glauca
TTCGACTTCGCAATTCACAAAATCCTGAAAGGATCATCAACCTTCCATATTGGAGGACAAGTGTCGAAGATCTATATCTTCCAGAAATTTGGGTACCGGGAGATCAAGGAGGACTCATGAGACAAGAAGTCCTGATTTCCAAAATCATGAAGGAGATCTAAATCTACTGGGACATTGGGTATCGGGAGATCAAGGAAGAAGAGTTGGGAGGCAAGAAGTCTTCGCTCACGAATTCCCGAAAACATCGTAACCGTCCACAAGGAGGACACGTGGCAGTGTTCGAGGTTTCGAGGAAATCCCTGAAAGGAACATTTCGGTATTTCAGCTACCAAGAATGAAAATGGTAAGAGTTCAGGACTATTGAACCATGAAATCCTGAAAGGATATAATTCATTGGATCAGGGGAGGCTCACAGCCATTTATCTCCCTCAGTAGTGGAGTTTCAGCATTTCAGAATTTGGTACTTTGGTATTTTGGATACTGGAAGTTCGAAGAGTCAAGAATTGGAGTAGTAGGATTCATGAAGTTCCGAAACGAAAAATCCCAAAAAGGCGTTCGAGAAGGATAGACGCCAGGATATTTCAGGTTTCGACATTTTGAAGAATAGAGAACTGACGAAGTGCTTTCATCGCAATTCCTCGAATTGCGAAAAGTCAGTAGCGCTTGAACGATTAGGCGAGTGGTCACTGTTCGTGGTCACATAGACCGAGGCTAAGGGCCAATATAGTATTGTTAAGCACCTTTCGGCATTTCGGCGACCATGAGTTGGGGAGACAATACATTGGAGGACTCGTATACAAGAGTCTCGAAGTCTCGAAGTGCGAAAGGTCGAAGTTTCCCGAGGTCGAGACTCACAAAATCCCAAATTGCAAAGTTCTGAAGTCATTGCAAGAACTTATAAGACCTAGTTTTATGCACAAGAAACAATTAAACATGAAAATTTTCCAACAATTTCTTTTATGTTTGGTTAAAATTCTTTAACGATGGCCACGTCTAGCAATTTAGGACCAACTCAAGGTCCGATTCTTCTTGGAAAGAATTATGTGTTTTGGTCTCTTCGAATGAGATCCTTCTTGCAAGCACAAGAGTGTTGGGATCTAGTAGATCTTTGATATGTGGAACCATATCCAACAAACATTTACACCATGATGAACCAACAAAGAATTGCTCATGCAACACAGAGGAACAGAGAGAATAACGCTAAATTATGGATTCAAAATTCAATGGATGACTCAATTTTCTCTAAAATCACAGGCACTAGTACTTTAAAATAGGCCCGTGACATCCTTAAATCAATCTACCAAGGAAATGACAGGGTCAAAACAGTCAAACTGCAGACCTTGAGGATGCAATTCGAGACTTTAAGAATGACAGAGTCTGAAAATGTGGTCAGTTTATGACCAGAGTCATGGGAATCATGAACTAGATCAGATTGACTAGTGAAGCCATCCTTAATCAACGCATTGTTGAGAAAGTCCTGAGAATTTGACCAAAGAAATTCGAAATGGTTGTTACAACAATCCTTGAATCCAAGGATCTGTCACATTTTTTGACAGATGAACTAATTGGTTCCCTGGTGACACATGAGACCAGACTGCATCTCACAGATGAGTCAATCGCCAATGCCTTCAAAACTCAATTTTCCTTCAGCAAAGGGAGAGGCAGAGGAAGAGGCATAGGTGACCAAGGACGGGGGATCATTACAAGTAAACAACACTCAAGTGGAGGCAACAGACAAAAAAACCAAAATCCGCCACCTATTCGTCGAGCCACCTATTCCTCTACATCATTTTCAAAGGACCTTGGTTTTTTATAAGCATTGGTATTTTTTTATGTTTCCTTTAATTAAAAATATGCAAAGTGTTAAATTTGAAATTAAGAAGTTTAATGGAAAGAACAATTTTGATATTTGAGAAGTTTAATGGAAGAACAATTTTGAGATCTGGAAGGTTAAGATGCACATTCTTCTCATGCAACAAGGCATGGTGAAGGAACTTTTGGGAAAGGCAAAGCAACCTGCAACCATAACAGATGATGATTGGGATGAGATGGATGCGAGAGAAGCGAGTGCCATATGCCTTCGTTTGGCTGACAATGTATTGTTTGACATTGTTACAGAGAAGACATCAATTGGTTGTGGTCAAAGATGGAAATCTTGTACATGACGAAATCCTTGACAAAGATGATCTTCCTGAAAAGACAATTGTACAATTTGTGCATGAAGGAAGGTACGAAGATAGATGATCATTTAAATACTTTTAATACTCTCTTAGTCCAATTGACTAGCATGGGAGTGAAATTCGAATATGAAGATAAGGCGATTACATTAATTTCTTCTTTGCCCATGTCATGGGATCACTTTCTTACCTCTATTAGTTTTAGTTCAACATAAATCATTGAGTTTGATGATATTGTTGGAGATTTACTGTTTGAGGAAACAAGGAATAAATCCAATAAATAAACCTCTACATCTGAAGCGATGATGGTTAGAGGTGGACCTAAAGAAAGAGGATAGGGTCATAGGGATTTCTCTCAGTGAAAGTGGAAGGGAAGAAAGAGCAATCTTAAGTGTTTCTTTTGTGGAAAATCTGGACACCTGAAGAAGGACTGTTGGAAGTAACAACAAGCCTTCAAAGAAGACCCTCCAAAACAGATGAAGGAAGCAAATGCAACTGAAACAGGTTCAACAACAGGTTCAGGTATGACTGATGAAGTTTTATCAATTAGTATTGGTTCACGTTATGATCAATAATGGTTATTATATTCTGGTGCTTCAAACCACATGTGTCTTCATAGACATTGGTTTATTACTTATCAGTCTATAGATGATGGAATAGTTTAGATGGGAAATGATATCTCGTGTAAAGTTACGAGAATTGGTATCATTTGAATTAAGATGTTTGATAGAACTGTTGAAATATTAACTCATGCAAGACATGTACCTAAGATTAGGAAGAACCTAATATCTTTGGGAGTATTGTTCAAGGTGGATTTATGAAGGTCTACAAAGGAATTCTACTGGTAATGAAAGAAAAGAAGGTTGCTAACCTGTTTTTGTTAGAAGGGAGGACTGAATCAGATCACGTGATAGAAATATCTAAGAATGACAGTGATTATGTTAGAATGTGTCATCAATGGTTGGGCCATATGAGCGAACAAGGATTAAAGGTATTAAGTGATCGCAAGTTACCTCTTAGTCTAAAGTCTTTAAAGTTAGATTTATGCAAGCATTATATTTATGGAAAACAGAAGAGGAAGAAATTTAAAAGCGGAAGACATACGAGTAAGGGAATTCTTGACTATATCCATTCTGATGTTTGGGGACCATCCCCTACTATTTCATATGGAGGATCATCATATTTTGTAACTTTTATAGATGATTTCTCTAGGAAGGTGTGGATATATATGTTGAAAAGTAAGGTTGATGTATTTACAGTTTTCAATCAGTTTAGATCTTTAGTGGAAAAAAGAACTGGTAGGTCCATTAAATGTTTAAGAACTAATAATGGTGGTGAATTTACATCAATGGAATTTGAGAATTATTGCAAGGAATTTAGGATCGATAGGCATAAAACCACTTCCTATACTCCTCATCAAAATGGAGTTGTTGAACACATGAACATGACTCTTCTATAGAGAGCAAGGAGTATTTTGAGTAATGCCAACTTGTAGTAGGAACTGTGGGCGGAATCTATATCTATAGCTTGTTATCTGGTGAATCGATCACCATCAATAGAAATAGAATAAAAAATTTGTGAAGAGGTATGGACAGGTCACCCTTGTAATTATTATAATCTTAAATTTTTTGGTTGTGAAGCTTATGCTCTAATTCCGAAACATCAACATTCTAAGTTAGATTAAAAAAAAAAAAGGATTATCTTTGTTGGGATATGGTGATGGTATTAAGGGGTATAGGTTGTGGGATCCTACTGCCCACAAGATCACCATTAACAGAGATGTAATATTTGATGAATCTTCTCTCATCAAATCAAATGTAGATGTTCAAATGAAACAGGAAGAAGCACCAAAGTATCAACAAATTTAGTTTGAAACTAATGAGGGTGAACATGAACAAGTTTCATAAGATGTTCATGAAGAGTCTCATGCAACAAAGGAAGACATGGCTGATGATGACAGTCAACAGATTGTGGATGAGCCACAAACTTTCCTAAGGAGGTCGGGTCAGAAATCCGCCAAGAAGGTATGATGATTTTGTTTCATTAGTTTCTTTAAGTACTAATGATTATGAACCTTCGTACTATCAGGAAGATGTGAAGGGTTCTAATAGTAATAAATGGAAAGAAGTGATGAAGGCTGAAATAAAGGCATTTGAGAGGAAGGCTACATGGGACCTGGTAGAAGTTCCAAGAGATAGAAAAAGTGTAGGTTGCAAGTGGGTCTACAACCTGAAGAAGGGTGTTGATGATAAGGTGGAAAAGTACAAGGCAAGGCTAGTTGCAAAAGGATATTCTTAGAAAGAAGGTATTGACTTTCATGAGATTTTTTCATCAGCTATAAAGACTATTTCAATTTGAATTGTGTTAACATTAGTTGCATTGCTTGATTTGGAGTTGGAGCAACTAAATGTTAAGACTACTTTCTTACATGGAGATTTTGATGAACAAATTTATATGGAACAATTTGAAGGTTTTTTTCACAATCGCAGCAAGAAATGTGTTTGCAGGCTCAAGAAATCATTGTATTTTCTGAGGTAGTCACAAAGACAATGGTACAAGAAATTTGACTCTTTCATGATGGTCGAGAATTATACAAGGAGTGAGTATGATCATTGTGTCTACTTTAAGAAATTGAATAATGGCATATTCATTATCTTAGTATTGTATGCTAATGATATGTGTTTATCAATCAAAAGCATAAATGGGATCAATAAGTTAAAGGCTTAGATGGCTAGGACGTTCGATATGAAAGATCTAAGAGGAACAAGGCATATTTTGGGCATGGAGATATTCAGAGACAAGAGGAATGGTAAGCTCTGGTTTTGACAATAGAATTATGTTGAGAAGATAGTTTTGAGGTTTGGTATGAACGATGTGAAACCAGTTTCTGTGCTTTTGGCTTCCCATTTTAAGATTTCTTCAAGTTTATGTCCTAGTACAAAAGAAGAAAAGGATATATGTCTCGAATACCATATGCTATTGCAGTAGGAAGTTTAATGTGTGCGATGGTTAGTACAAGGCTAGACATTTCAGATGCAGTTGGAGTTTTCAGTAGGTATATGGAAAATCCAGTTAAAGAGCACTGGGTAGTAGTGAAATGGGTGCTTCGATATCTGAGGGGTACAAGTGATTATTGTATCACCTATAACAGTGGTTTTGAATATGTTGATTTTGATTTTGCAAGTGATTTGGACAAGAGAAGGTCGACTTTAGGGTATGTATTTACTCTTGCAGGTGGAGCTATTAGTTGGATGTCAAAGCTACAGAACATTGTTGCTTTATCAACTACAGAAGCAAAATATGTAGTTGCTTCACATGCTTGCAAAAACGCAGTTTGGTTGAAAGGTTTGTTTGGTGAGTTTGGAAGGATGCAGGACAATGTAAAGTTACTTTGTGCCATTGTTAGAGAAGCTATGATGGTGCTTGGATTCTCTTAGTTGGTAGAAAAGGTGATGAACAAAAGAATGAGCAAGGTATCAGATTCATTGTTGTCAAGGTGGAGATTGTTGGAAACTGGTGACAACAAATTCTTCCATGAATAGGATTTCAGATCTTATAATCCTCCGTTGGTTGTAACCAATATGACCAAGTTAGAATATGAATGAGATTACATTTAATAATGAGTTTTCGTGTGTAATGTATATAATTTTATGTAAGCCTGTAGAGACAAACATGAGGTGTATGAGATGAGAGTGTGATCTTGTTGTAATCTCCTTAATCTGAATAATAAGACAATCAATACCTCTGCTTGGTCAACTTGCCTATCATTTGGGTGAACCATGTAAATTGTTGTGTTTCTTGTATGCATTTTTATTAATTGTCTTATGTGATATTTGTGTTTCCTCATTTGCAAATTCCAACAAATATGAACTGCCATGCATTGCTAGAAATCTCGATAAAGAATGATCTCATATGTTTTCTAAAAATTAGAATCAATTTAGTTGGGCTATTCTTATTTTCACATTCAACGTGCCTTGTACACTTTTACAATACAAACCTTAATATCTCTAAAGAGGAGTTTAAAAATTAAGACCAAGATGGAAATATGGTTGGCATTTTGTTATGGGAAAAGCTGGCTTAAATTGAGATGAAAATCATGAAAAAGTAAAAGAGGCACTATTGATCAAGTGATTTACTCAATTTAACCACCAATTGGATTTGAATTTAATCTAGGTATGATAAAACTACATAGGAGAAAATGGGCGCGGTTAGAATTTGTAAGGAATTTCAATATTTTAACCAAGTTCTAAAATAAATGAATATCTCTCCAAAAGGACCACTAGTGAATGCTTTGTGGAAGTATGGTTATTTGGAATACTTATGTCAACATGTTATTGTTAACAGCCTTGAGTATAAGATTATGAGTATACAAGGAAACCAAAAGAAGTGAGAGCAATTTCATATTCATACTATTAAAGCAAAAAAGAGATTTTCATCAAAATGGCAATCAAAATCAAAGGAAAAAATAACCATTTGAGAAATGCAAAATTGAACAAATTCAAGGATTAGTCCATCAATCTAACCCGAGGATATGCTTAAGAGGCTCATGATATGCTTAAGAGGCTCATGCCTCATGTTAACAAGAAACAAAATATTTATGAATAAATTCAATCATAAGAAAATATATCCTGCTCTCAAACATAAACATTGATCCGTCGTCAATCGATCTAGTGCAAAAAATATTTAAAAGGAAACTAAGAGTCTTTGTAAAACAATAATGCTTCATTCAAATTGAAAACCATGACCTTATTTCGAGACTTTAATATACATTATTTTAAAACGCAAACTGAATTTCAACTGAATAATCCGTGGTTGAATTATCTTATCTTGCCAAAGAGTGCAAAAATACAAAACAACATTTCTTTTTTTTAATAAAAATTTAAAACACATGGAAAATGATTCTTTATTGAAACCGGAATCTATGTATTCATCTTCGTTGTTTGATATTTTTCCTTCAAAAGAATACATTGACTTAACTAAAATTTTAAATTAAATTGAATTATTTCAATTCTCCAAAATGCTCAATTAACTTATTTATGAACCGAAGTTATTTTTCCTTTACGGGAATACATTGAAATTATTAAAATTTTAAATTGAACATTGAATTTGAATTTGTTAAAATCTTAAATTGAATTGAATTATTTCAATTTTCCAAAATGCTCAATTAACTTATTTATGCACGGAGGTTATTTTTCCTTTAAAAGAATACATTGAATTTATTAAAATTTTAAATTGAATTGAATTATTTCAAACCCCCAAAATGTTCAATTAACTTATTTATGCACCGAAGCGATCAAAGTGTTGATACATCATGGCATCGTGGTAGCCGAATTTTAAGATAAAAGAAGAATGGAATAACTTGTAAGTCAAGATAAGAGTTTAAACAATATTGAATGATTAGAAAGAAAATAGACTCAATCAAATTTTAAGAAAAAAAAGAGCAATGGAAAAATTTTGAGTATGGCTAGGTACGAGTTTAAACAATATTGAATGATGAGAAAGAAAATAGACTCAAATGGCATGATCATTATGAATGTGAGAAAAATGTGATGAAAACAACTTAATCATGATTATTATATTACATGCATGCATGCAATTTCACCAATGACTTCACTCCAAAAATATAACATAACCAAGTCATCAACCCATGAAATAGAACCCCAAAATAATTGATGCCAATAAGTATCCAAAATTAAACAACCAAAAAATGAAAACCATGAGATCATCCATTGAAATCCAAAGAAACAAAATAAAATACAAAAGAAAGCAGTAATTACTTAAGTTCAATACGAGGGTTTATTTTTTGAAAACTTAAGGGGGTTGTTGAAGGCTCAAGAAGTTAATAATACAATAGGTATAATGGTTATTTAATGTAATATGTATTGGGTTCACTATGTTCCTTATTATTAAATAAATCCTACTAAAGGGTTATTATGCAATAAATGTGATATTCCTCATAGAGGAAAAAAGGTGGTTGGAGTTAAAGTTTCCTAGGTAACTCTAAATACAGATAGAATCTGCCTTATGAGATATCACATATTATGATTTTATTGGACCATTGCCTCTTTTGGGCTGCACCTTCAAGTCAAAGAGACAACTCAAAAAAGAATTATGCTTCCATAAAATAGTAATGTGTGGTGTTTCCTTACCTTAAGGAGTTTCTTTATTTTTTTTTGAAGAAAAGGGGATTAACTATCATATTTTTTTCTATATTGTTTTTTATTCATATTTAATAGAAAGGATCATAATAAGTGATATCAAAACAATAGGATCATAATAAGTGATATCAAAATAATTGGGCCAAAAGGAAACAATTGTTTTTTCTTTTTGCAAATTTTCATGAAATATATTTTTATCTTAGCGTGTGAACTAGACCAAGGTGTTTCTAAGAAATATCACAGAAGTTACACAAATTTCATGTTGGGCCCAAAAACCCTCATAATAGACTCTTGTTTTGTGGCACGATTAATACCTTTCTTTATGAACCATATTGTAATATCACCAATGACATTATAATAAGTATGGTTTTTTTCTTTCTAGCTTGGCATCATAATAACAATTTTGAAAATTATACCATGAGTTACATCTATTTCAAGTTGATCCTTCAAAACCCTCATGGAAAATTCATGTGGCTCATTATTCTCTCTTTTCTCTTTTCATGAATAGATCGTTTACAAACAAATGTTAATAGAAGTAGAGTACCCATGCCATTTCCTAATTAGGTCATAATAGTGACTTTAACAAGTATTGCAAAAGTTACACCCATTTCAAGTTTTTCCCTTAAAACCTTCATGGGAAATTCTTACACCACCCATATCTCCTTATTTATATCCCTATTTATGAATCAAATTCCAATCTCACTAATGATATCAAAAGAATTGGGCCAAGAAGAATTAATTGTTTTTTCTTTTTTCAAATTTTCATGAGATAGATTTTTATCTTAACCTATGAATTAAATTAGACCAAGGTGTTTCAAAGAAATATCACATAAATTACACCAATTTCATGTTAGGCCCCAAAACCCTCACAATAAATGCACATGTTGTGGTACGATTAATACCTTTGTTTATGGTTCTTAAGAACCATATTGTAATATGACCATATTATAATATGGTTCTTATGAAAAATATTGTAATATTGTAATAGGTCATAATAGTGACTTTAACAAGTATTGCAAAAGTTACACCCATTTCAAGTTTTTCCATTAAAACTTTCATGGGAAATTCTTGCACCACCGATATCTCCCTATTTATATCCCTATTTATGGATCAATTCCAGCCTCACTAATGATATCAAAAGAATTGGGCTAAGAGGAATTAATTGTTTTTTCTTTTTTCAAATTTCCATGAGATAGATTTTTATCTTAGCCTATGAACTAGACCAAGGTGTTTCGAAGAAATATCACATAAGTTACACCAATTTCATGTTAGGCCCAAAAACCCTCACAATAAATTCATGTGTTGTGGCACAATTAATACCTTTGTTTATGGTTCTTATGAACCATATTGTAATATGACCAATGATATTAGAAGAAGTATGGTTTTGCTTTTTCTAGATTGCGATCATAATAACAATTTTGAGAATTCTACCATAAGTTACATCTATTTCAAGTTAATGCTTCAAAACCCTAATGGAAAATTCATGTGGCTCATTATTCTCTCTTTTCAAGTTGATTCTTCAAAACCTTAATGTAAAATTCATGTGGCTCATTATTCTCTCTTTTCAAGTTGATTCTTCAAAACCTTAATGGAAAATTCATGTGGCTCAATATTCTCTCTTTCATTATTCTCTCTTTCATGAATAGATTGTTTACAAACATATATCAGTAGAAGTAAAATACCCATGCCATTTCATAATTAGGTCATAATAGTGACTTTAAAAAATATTTTAAAAGTTACACCCATTTCAAGTTGTTTCTTTAAAACCTTCATGGGAAATTCTCACACCACCAATATCTCCCTATTTATGAATGAGATTGAGATTGAAGCCTCACTAATGAAATTAGAATTAGAGTAGTCATGGCACTTTGGGGCCATAATAGCTATGATGTTCAATATTTAGGAAGTTGTGACCATTTTAAAATTGCAAAATCAATTTAAACCCGAGTTGTAGAGAGAAGCTCCCTTGAATGCAATTTTTTTTTTTTTTTAAACCTAATATATCCTATTTATAATGTTAAATGCTGCATTTAACATTAACTACCTGCATTATTTAAAAGTACACTAGTTTATTATGCAACATATGTGAAATAATCATATATTGTATTTTTCTTTGGAATTTTATGTGGAGTATAAAGAACTTAATAAAAAGTGGTCACTTGAAGTTGAAGAAATTTTTAAGGTACACAAATATTATTCAAACCTTGAAGTAGTATTACTAACACAAACAAATCACCAAATGAGAAACAAGTGTTTGTAGGTGGCATACTTCAACAAACAAATTGTTTGATGTGAAACAAATAAATCACCAGATGGGAAACAACAATTTGTAGATGGAAGAATTAAGAAAATCAAATATGGGTGAGTGCAAGATAATTATCGTGTCTCATGATGTGTTAGTAGCAATGAAAACATGGAAAAACAACAATATGTTAACTTGAAGAGATTGTTCAATGTACTTTTACAATGAATTTGAATATGGTAAAAGACGAAATGTAGGAGATTGAATTAGCTATATATTTTTTATTTATAGAAATTGTGAATAACTTTGTGAAATTTGAGTTTGTCTTAGAGTGGTGTGTTAGTTTTTTAGAAAAATATAAAGTATACGTCTCTGTTACTGTTGTTTTTTCGTACCTTAA